>CAWUFW010030936.1:0-16355 GCA_963921515.1 Calotriton arnoldi
GCGTGGCTGCGCGGCGCAGCAATATGGCCGGCTGGACTAGGGCTGCTCCGATCTCACCCACTCCCTACTTATTGATCCGTGACACTAATCCGAGGTCCGAGGTGAGAAACAGCTCGCCGAGAAGGTCCGTCTCGGTCGAACGAGCTCAGCCTGCAGCCCCACGGGCGACCGCGCCAGCCGGGGTTAGGCCGGGGTGAAGTTGCGGCCTGTTCCGGCGCGCCGTGCTCGGGCGCTGGAGTGGGTGCTGGGCCGGAGGTGTGCGCGGCGAGAGCGGAGGCCGCGTGTCGATGCCCGGAGCCGAGACTCGGCATGCTGCCACAACACGGGACACACCTTCAGCACAGCGCCGTTGCACAGCTGATTGGTGGAGCCTGCAAACAGTACGGTGGAGCCCTGAGAGATGCGGCAAAGTCGGCTGGGAGGCAGCAGGGTCATCGAGCCCACGGCCAAGCGTGAAGGTTGGAACTCCGGGGACCAGTGGCCGCAGAAGCGGGACGATAGTTGTGCGGGGGGCCGCCCTGAGTGCCGCCGGGCGTCAGAGATCCGTGCTGGGCCGGGAGTGCCCACGCAGTCTGCACAGGCGCCTGGGCGGTGGATATCCGGAGGTGGCCTGGTGACGGTGGTCTAGAAAACGACTGCGCGGGGCGCAGTGCGAGGCGCATTCACCCGGGCAGGCCCGTGGCACAGCGGCAGTGGCATGGACGGGTGGGAGCGACGGCATCTGTCGGTCCTTTCTCCTCCCCCTCTTTCCTCTGCATGGCACAGGCACCCGTTTTGGGGGTGGCGGGCCCGACCCCGCGTGCACGAGCGCGCCACGCTCGGACACAGTGAGAGGGCTCACGCAGGACGTGGAAGCTCGAAGAGCACCTTTGGGTGTGCTGCTGAGAAAGGCGCATGGGACGGAGCACAGGCATTTGAAGTGGCGTCTGGCCTTTCGAGCAGGGGTGCAGGGTGCGGACACAGGTCTATCGAAGATAAGCAGAGGTCGAAGCCGGGAGGCCTGCTCACGGCTGTGATCCCTCGTCAGGGCTGACGATGGTGGGAGGCCGCGCCACCATGGCCTCCAATAAAGGATCCAAGGCGGCCCAGCAAAATAAACTTGATCGCCATACCTGTTTGAGGGCGGCGGTTGATCCGCAGCTGCCTGAGCTGCAACGGCAGCCGCTGAGAGTGAAGGACCGGAACTAATGCTAAAGGACGTCATGGAGGGCCATCACCGGAGGTCAGGAACCCTCGATGGAGCCACGCATGGACGCATATTTCCTCGGAGGTGATGCTGATCCGAGCAGACCTGACCACCAACAGAGAAAAGGTCAAGCAAGCTTTGAAATAACTACGGCCAGCCTGGCGCAGTGGTGCGTGCGCGAACTGCAAAGCGAAAATCCAAGAGCTGAAGGCCTCCTCGGCAGTTTGCAGAGAAGACGAAGCTCGAAAAGCGACTACGAAGGGCGCACTAGGCAGCAACAATGTGCGCGCATTTTGGGGGGTTCCGGAGAGGGCCGGCGGGCAAGCTCCAGCACCCATTTGTGAAAAACCCCATGCACGCCCATCTGCAACCTAGGGGCCTATCCAATTTGTTTGTAGTTGAAAGAGCGCACAAGAGTCCCAGGGGGGCGACCGAAACCCGGGGGCACCTCCGGCCGATCTTGGCGAGACTTGTCAGTACCATGAGACAGGGACGCCATCCTGCAAACATCTAGAGTGGCCCCCCGCTAAAGTTCGAAAACTCCGTGATAACCTTTTTCCCGGACTTCACCCGAGGCGGTGCAACGACGGCGGCGAACTTTCCCGGCGGTAAAAAAGGCCTCAGAGACAAAGGCCTGAAATACTCAATGTTGTTCCCGGCCCGGCTCAGGGTGGAGGCCGGGGGAAGATCCCGGTTTTTCGATTCATCAGAATCGGCAGCAGAGTGGTTGGATGGCTGGAGAGAAGCAGCGAGAAACATTTCACAGAGCAGGAGCTTACTGAGACTCTTTGAGCGCAAACCTGATGACACATATGCCGACAGAGTCAGGAGAAGGCCACGAGTGACTGCACGGTCTGACACGTGCCGGAGTTGGCACCAGGTAGAGCGCCACTCAGGCGATTGACTTTTACGGACCCGATCTTGCACACAGCATAAAGTAATCGCCTGTCTCCCTCGGCAACTTTAAATGGGTATCTGTGTGGGTGGAGGGTGGGTCGGGGCACATTACCCCCTAATTTTCTTCTCGTAGTTAAGCTATGAGACGACAGGCACTCTGCATTAAAAGAGAGAGCGGGGCAGTTTTGCAAGCCCAGAGTGCAGGGAAGCAGGGTGGGGGGGGAGTTGGGTGGGGCTTTTCCAGTTTCTAAGTTCAGTAAGTATGAATCTCCAAGGTGCCGTCACTGCGTGTGCATGTGGGGCTAAGCTAAAACGTGAGAAGTGTGAGGATGACTGCGTGGGAGAAAAGCACAAAGGTGATGAGTTGGAACGTGAGATGGTTTGGGGGATAAAATCAAAAGATGCGTGGTACTACAGAATATTAGGAGACATGCCCCTGACGTTGTTATGATTCAAGAAACGCATCTCATAGGCAACGCTCTGCAGAGCCCTCAACAGATGGGGGTATAAACTAGTGGCACACTCTGGATTCACCTCGGGGCTCGAGGGGGACGGGGATTCTACTCAAAAACACGTTCCTATGACTACTAACTCACCCTGGGACAGACACAGGGGGTAGATACGCCGGGATCACGGGACAGTGGGAGGGACAGGCTGCTAACCTTAATATCGGTACTCACCGTTCCACCTGGTCCTCCAGGAGCCTGGCGTTTTGGGGCCTCAGCGCTCTGCTACTGTCGGTCCCCGATGGCCTTTACCTGCGGGTGGGGAGGGGACCCCCCAATTCAGTGGGCTCTGGAACGTTTGATCGGCATCCCCCTAGAGGCGCTGGGGCTCCGGCACACCGCTGGCTCCCGGATTTTTGGAGACATTGGGACCATTTGGTTAAGTCGTGTGCGGACCTATCACCCTGGCAGCATCCTTCGCACATACCACTCGGGTTATGCACACAATAGCTTGTACGTGAGAATCGACTATTTGTTAGTTCCGGCATCACAGGTATCACATACCTCCCCAAGAAATACGTCATGTGGGCACGGGGCATATCAGATCCTCTCCAGTTTGGGCTCAAGCAGTGGTTGGGCAGCACAGAAAGTGGGTAGGATAGGCACACCATTAGCCTCCTCAGGTCGTACCGTAACCCTCTCGGTACCGGAAAGAACTACACAGGGGAGGTGGAGTCCTCCTATCAGGAGAATGAGGGATGGAAGTTCACTCCCCCTCAGGTCATTGTGGGGAGGCATTCAAAACAGTGATAAGAGGACAGGCCCTCTCCCAGATAGCCGGGGGTACGGAAAGAAAAATCACAAGCTATAGTGGCAGAGCAGAGAAATCGAAATTCTCCGGCTGGAGGAAGAACAAGGGAAGACAAGACGACCGGACAAAACACACCTCCTGCAACTTAAGCGGGACAACTATCAGGGCAATAGTGACAGATAGGGCAAAAGAACTGGGAAGGGAGAAGCAAGGCAAGAATTTAACGACCTGGGAGATCCAGGCAGGGAAACTAATGGCATGGCTGGGTAGGAAGGAACTCGCGAGCAGACTGGTCCCAGAATTGATTAATGAGGCAGGTCATACGATTGAGAGACCCACAGGATATTGCCGAAGTTCGCATCTCCCTGTCGCAAGATATATAGTTCACACTACAAACTGCACAGCAGAAGACTCCCGCCAACTGCTGGAGGACATCACACTCCCCTCCCTCTCCGAAGACGACGTTAGGCTGCTGGACAGCGACCTCACTAATGACGAAGCGGCCCAGGCCATCAGAAGTCTACGATCAGGGGAAGGCCTGGGGGGCCAAATGGCTTACCCAGTGAGCTAAGTACAAACTCCGACCGCCGGATAAGACTAGCCCCGTATGTTCGTGTGATGTGGGAAGAATGCAGGGAGCACGGAGTCCTCCCTCGGGATCAAAGGATGGCAACGCTGGTCACAGTTTACAGGAGAGAGGGGAAGCCTGGGACAGGGCTGCGCCTCTTACGGAGGCCAATCTCTCTGTTGAATGCGGAGCCTAAAATTCTGGCGAAGCTCCTGGCCACCCGTTTTGACCAAAGCCACTAGCGGACTGGTCCACCCGGACCCGAATCGGGCTTGCGCGCCGCCGCCCTCGCACGCAACACCGCAACGAACCTGCGAAGGGTCCATGGTGTGCTGGGAAGGGCGGGAACGATCCAGGAGGAGGCGGTAATCGTGTCCCTGGATGGCCACCATGGCAGTCGATGCACTGGAATGGCCAGTATGTGCCCGCGGTTCTCGCCAAGCTGAGACTTCGGCCCGCACTTCACTAAAATGGGTACAGCTTCTATGTTCAGCCCCGCTAGCCCCGGGTGGTGGTGAGACAGCAAGAAGTCAGAGGTCTTTCAGCTGAAACAGAGGGACACGGCAGGGCTGCCCGCTCTCGCCTTTGCTATTCGCTTCTGGCGTTGGAGCCGCAAGGCCTCTTGGATCCCGCAAAGACCCGGTGTTGCGTGGACTGAAATGGGCGGAGACATGGGAGGACACACGCACTCTCACTGTGTGCGGACGATATTCTCTTATTCCTGGCCTCCCCGAGGAAGCCGGCCCCTCCATAGAGTGCTGGATATATTTGCCACATTTGGTCGTTACTCCGGTTACTCGATTAACTGGCAGAAATCCCTGCTTTACGTGCTTCCACGGGCCTCAGCCAACTCTCCTGAGGTGGATGCCCGATCCAGATCACTTCTGCTTTGGGTTTCACATATCTAGGGATATATGTCACTACAGATCCAAAACGCAGGTTCGGTCAGGAATCTCCCCCCCCCCCCCAGCGACTGCAGCGAGATATAGTGGGCTGGACAGCACTCCCGGCATCTCGATGCTAGGTAGGGCAGCATTATTTAAAATGATGGCATTGCCCAGATTTCTGTACATATTGCAAAAGGCTACCTTAGACCCAGTCCCTGCGAGTTATATTTCAGGGAAGATACAGTCTGCAGAGAACGCTGCTGTGGAATGGAAAGGCCCGAATAGGCCTTGCCAAACTTACACACACGTGGTACGGTGGGGGAATCAGCCTGCCAGACCTCAAGCTATACTGCTGGCTGCCCACCTGGCTGCCATAAATCACGGCACTGGCAGGCGGGCTGACCGACCCTGGATGCTCCATGGACCGCTGGACGCTTCGGCGGGAGCTATAACCGGGCACTATACTCCAAGACCGGAGGAAAACTACTGACAGGACCGACCAGACACTCGGTGCGGGTGTGGAGGCCAGCTAACCGTAGCATGGGATGGGGAGAACAAACTCACACAGTAGCCACCCCCCGTGGGACTCTGAGATGCTGGGCACTGTATGGACTCTCCAAGGGGTCTGACAGAGCGGGATCCTAATCGGAATCTCCTAGAGTGGGAGATCTCTGGGCCAAAGGGGAAATTAAATCCTTTAGTTCCCTGCAGAGGGAGTACGAACTAGCCAGTACTGAATACTTCAGGTACATGCAGGTGCGGCATGCACTACAGACCCACATGCCGAAGGGTGTCACACCTTCGGACTCCTCCCCACTGGAGGACAGACTGCTGGGACGGGCGCCTGCCCACGAAAACGCTGTCTCCCTCATTTACACTTAAACGAATCAACCACACGAGCGACCCTCTCAGCCGCACAAGAGAAAATGCCTGGAAATCACGACCGGTATAATTCTAGACGATGAAGACTGGACAGAGGCAGTGACGTCCCCGCGAGAGGTGGCCAGCCCTCAGCTAGGCTACGCCTAGTCCAGTTGAAGATTCTGCACAGAGAGCGTGCATAACAGGCCCCTGCCTGGTGAAAGTGGGGAGGGCAGAGAGGGCGGGGAATGTAGGAGGGGGTGCGGACAGATGGGGAACATTCCTGCCCATGCTATGGGACTGCGATTTCACCCAGCGATACTGGTGTGAGGTGCACGCAACACGCGAGTGCCGCACTGAACAAGATTATCCGCCTAGAGGCGAAGAGATGCCTCCTTAATGTGTGGGAGCCCGCAGACTCCGCTGCACAGAAAACATGGGTGACATTAGGCCTAATGGATAGCCAAGCGCAATAACGGCGACAACTTTGGGGTGTCAGCCATGCTGCCCCCCAGTGGTGGGGGCCTGGACAAGGGACATGGACTGGTGCATGTCTGCAGGAGTAGAAAACGGTTTACCTGGCAACGGGGCTGTCCCCCGGAAGTGGGTCTCCCTCTTGGTCTGCTTGGAATGTGTATAGAGGAAATATTTGCGGCCTCCAAACTGCCTGAAATAGATGTCCATGATTCACCGTAATACGTTACAAAGCCAGAAATGCAAATACTGTTGACTAACTAAACTCCTAGATGTATGAAAATCTGGAATATCCTGTCCACCTGAGTGTACCTATGTAATTGGTTCAAATGTTTAATAAAAAAGAATTATTAAAAAAAAAGGCAGAGTCCAGTTTGAATGGTGGCAGCCAGTACAGCCAGTGCCAAGTGTGGATGAGCACAAGCGTGCACTGGATGACTCGGGTGTTGGTGAGCACGCTAACATCTAGTTCCAAAGGCTTGCTCAACCTCACCCCTAGGGGAGCCTAGGCTCCAGTAATTGTTTTCCAGGATCAGCGCCAACCCGTGTTAGGGTGCGAGCTCTTTGATTCCCGGGAGCTGGCACAAGAGCCGGACCCCTGAATTCTGGGTCCAAGGGCCTGAAAAAGGCCCCAGAGGGGGAAGAGAGGCGAAGTGGGGACCGTTGGGTCCCAGAGTAGTGGGGGGGGGGGGGCATGCGGGCTGGCGCCCTGTCTCAAAGGAGAGGGAGGGAGTGTGAGCAGCGTCCCCAGGGGTTCACCACCCCACCCCAGAGACTGGAGTGGTTCCTTACAGGAGCACTATCAGGTGAGAGGCCTAGCACCTACTTGCCAGCTGTGCTGAGGAAGAACACCTAGAGTCAGGAGGGCGTGGGGCGTCTGTCGTCAGAGCTCACACGGTCCTGGAGTTATGTGGGTGCCATTCCTCAATGGCAGGCACAGAAATCTAAATGGAAGGTTAAGGGAGGAAGGTGTCCCCCGTGGGAAAACCTGTGGGACCGTGTCCAGCTGGTAACGCTGGGTCCCCTAGGAGTGACCATGGTACACCCACATCTAACCTGGAGGACAGGATAACCGTGGAACAGTGTCCTGACTGATGGGTCTTCCAGGGACCACTGCTCTAGGTGGGGGTTGGCAAGGGGCTAGCACCTCTAGGGGGCCCCAACTGTCTGGAAGTGCCCATGGAGGCGGCATAGTTGGCCCAGGGAGTAGTGATCAAAGAGAATCCCCTGGGGCCAGGGAGAGGCATAGAACCGGAGGGTGTCCCTGTGTTAGCGGGCCTGCGTCCGTGTTCCATCAGCCTCTGGGCAGGGAAGTCCATCAAGGTAGTTCGATTGGTCTACCCTGGCTTTTGGCTGGGGAGGGGGTTGTGTGAGACTTGGCCCTTTTTAGCCAAAGTTCCCTAAACTTTTTGCTTTCCCTCACTAGACCTTTTTCTGGCAGACTAATTGTTTGCCAACTTAGATGCTTTGGGCACTTTGCCACTGCTGATCAGTGTCAAAGTGCAAGTGCTCCCTGTGTAAAGGGTAATGGTAATTGGTTGTCCATGATTGGTATGTTTGCCTTACTTGTAAAGTCCCTAGTAAAGTGCACTATGTGTGCCAGGGCTGGTAATGCAAATGCTACTAGTGGGCCTGCAGCACTATTTGTGCCACCCACACAAGTAGCTTTAAAAAGGGAACTCAGGCCTGCCATTGCAGTGCCTGCGCGCAGTTTGTTAAACTGCCATGTTGTCTGACAAGTGCACCCACTTGCCAGACCTTACCCTTCCCTTTCTATGCACATCAGACACCCCTACGGTAGGTCCAAGGTACCCCCTGGGCAGGCTGCAGTGCATGTGAAAGGTAGGACATGTACTAAGGTGTGTACCATGTCCTGACAGTGAAATAATCTCCATTTAGTTTTTCACTGTTGAAAGGCCATCTTGCCCATAGGACAGAATAGGGAGGCTGTGTAATATGTTTTCCAGCCTATCTTCCCAAAGGCTTAAGATGGAGAGGTGAAGTTTAGTATGCCTGAACTCACAATGTAATAACACATCTTTTTATGAAGGTGGCTTTTGCATTGTGTGTTTAGAAGCCACTCTTTTAGAAGTGGCTGGGTTTTTGTGCTCTAACATTTCTGTGTGTCTCTGCCTGGTTGTGGATTGACTGTCTGGATTTGAAAGCGATAGGATCTGGGGAATGTCTGGACCCAGGGGAGGAGGTGAGACAGCAACAGGCTGACCTGCATCTGGAGTGTAGGGGGAGGAGTAGCCCCTAGAGGTGAAGAGGCCTGGGCTGCAGCCATAAACCAATGGCTCCGGCCCCTGCTGAGTGATTGAGGATACAGACCCCCACTATCAAAGGAATAAAGGTGTCACTGGCAGGGAGGCACCCAGAACTGGTTTGAACAGGGGTCAGTGCCCCCTGAACACAAAGACTTCAAAGCCATTGAGGGGTATAACTATGAGAGCTGAAGCCCCTGAACTCGGGAGAATGGCTTGATCAAGATTGAACAAGACTGGAGCTACTTCGTGGTCAAGAGGAACCTTTGCCAAGGAAGAAACAACTGAAGAGACTGAAGGATAGGACTGACCCTTGCTGTGTGTTCTGGGGCTGGCCTGCAGTTTGCTGTTTTAACCAAGGAAAGGCTAAAGGGACTTTGCTGTGTGCTGTGTCCCCCTGCTTGAAAGGACTTTGCTGTGCTGTGTCCTGAAGTAACTTATCCCCAAGGGCCCGAGGTGAGCTAGCTCCCTGTTGCGGAAACTCAGGAACACAAAAGTTTCCAGGAGAGTCTCAGCGACGCTGGGTGCGTGTGCTTGTTGCAGCCTGAGACCCTCGTAAGAAGTGCCCTGTGATCGTGGGCACCTGGAGTCCAAGCGAGGATCAGCGACGCTGTGTGCGTGTGCTTTTTGCAGCCTGAACCCTTTGTGAGGATTGTCCAGTTATCGTGTGCACCGGAATCCAAGTGAGTCTCATCGACGCTGTGTGCGTGTGCTTTGTGCAGCGTGAGACCTTCCTGAGTATTGCCTTGTTATCGTGCACACCCGGAATCCAAGTGAGTCTCATCGACGCTGTGTGCGTGTGCTTTGTGCAGCGTGAGACCTTCGTGAGGATTGCCTTGTTAACGTGCACCCGGAGTTGAAGTGAGTCTCAGTGACGCTGTTCGCGTGATCTTCGTGCAGCCTGAGACCTTCGTGTGGAGTGCCCGGTGATCGTGCACCCGAAGCTCAAGGGAGTCTCAGCGACGCTATGTGCGTGTGCCCTGTGGCAGCCTGAGATCTTCGTAGCAGTAGTGGCCCGGACCGGAAGCCTCGGTGTAGCGGAGCCGCCGGCCTGAGCCCGCCGTTGCCAATTCACAAAGATTGCATCTGAGGCCCAAGTCGCTGGAAGAGGAGATGAGAGTGGGTTCGCGCCCCCCCCAGGTAACGTGTGTCGACTCCTGGGGCAGGGTGCGGGCTCGGAGGGAGACGCTCTCGGCCTCTCTCTCAGTCCAGCAGTGCGAGCCTCTGCTTCGGCTCGCATCGCGGCCTGTATTGCCGGAGTGCGGAGCTGCACTTTTTGTTACACCATACCCGTGTTGGGGGCAACTGTTGACAGAGGCTGACTGCGAGTCAGAAGGAGTGGCGGAGAGACCGCCTAAGGCACCGTGATCGGTGCCGGAGTGTATTACGCATTATCTTGTTTCTGCATAACGAACTACCTGATTGTCGTATTACACATTGCATCATTTCTGCATAACGAACTACCTGATTGTCGTATGACGCATTGCATTGTTTCTGCATAACGAACTACCTGATTAGTGTATTACGCATTGCATTATTCATGCATATCAAACTACCTGATTAGTGTATTACGCATTGCCTGATTTCTGCATAACGACGTACCTGGTGGTTGTATTATGCATTGCATTATTTTTACATTGCAAAGTGCCTGATTGTTGCGTTACGCATTGCATTTTTCTTACATCGCAAAGTGCCTGATTGTTGCGTTACGCATTGCATTATTTTTACATTGCACAAGTGCCTGATTCTAGCATTACGAACTGCATAACATGGTATTAGGATTACAGTGGAATGTTTAGAAGTGCTCATTAATATCGTCAGAACTTACAAGGGCTGGCTGGCCTAACAACCAGCCAGGAGAAATATTGCACATACTCATATGTTGGATTTATATCGTGTGGTCTTACCGTATATCCTTTTATCTAAAATTTATACTCGTTTTTATAAAACTCGTGTGGAGTCTATTTGTGGTGTCATCATTGGGTTGCTGTAAGCGTGGTTGCAAATACTTTACACATTTGCCTTGAAGATAAGCCTGGCTGCTCGTGCCAAGCTACCGAGGGGGTGAGCGGGGGCTATCTCAGAAGGTGACCTTCCTTTTCCTGACGTGGAACCGCGGGTCCCTATTTGGCCTAAGGTACCTACCTCAGCCAACCAGGGATCCCGGGTCTAACAATACTCATCTTGACAATATCACCAAAGTTTAGCCACTGCTGGATGGATAAATCCAAGTTGTGACCGTTGACAATAGAGGGCAGCTTCAGAAAGCTCAACTTGCTTCTGCCCATATCCTGCTAGCTTGACAGTTGAGCATTTTGGCCAATCCGGCTACCCAGGCTCTCTGTCTCAAAAGGCTGGGTCTGATTGTGCTATGTGCACCAGAATGAACAAGCAAGCAAGCATCACACTCATCTTCCTATTCTCCCTTGACATCCTTGCTGGAAATGGAACCCCAAACCTTCTTCATTTGACAGCAGCTGCTGAAGGTCAGAGTGCATCAGACGCCTACACCTGACCAACTGTATGAATCGTGCTTTCCTGTGAAAAATAGTTTGGGGTGGAGGAGAAGGAAGATTTATTTTCACCTTTCTCTCTGGAACAACCTCTTTTTTCTGCACTTCCACCTTTTTTCAAGGATGTTCTCTTCTCACCCCGGAAAAAGTTTTACATTTTGCCTCTGTCCAGGAGTGACACCTATGTATATCCACAAATGATTAAGATTATGGATATACAACCACTCAAAAGCCATTCGTGCCCCAGGACACCCACTTTCTGCAGAAGATGTACTCACCCTGAAATCCCTGAATGAGTAAACGCTTTTCCAAGTGCAAAGAAACCACCTTTAGCATGTTACTCCTAAACAGAATTGGGTACCTAAATGTTTTTCTCTAACAAGACCTTGACTGGTTTATCTAGCACATAAAAGAGTAACTGTCCAGCAACTGACTTTCGCAAGATTCTTCCTCTGAAACTAAGCTACCAAAGACGCAAATATATAATTATAACTTTTCTGGCATATCCATAATCAGAAACTCTTGCATGCCGAGAAGGGCTAGAATGTTCAGAGCCCTGATGTGAGACTGAAAGCTGGTCAAAGCAGAACCAGTAAACAATCATCTGCAGAGTGCAAATGGTCATCGGGTTGACATATAACAAAACCCTGGTATGCTCCAGCATCTGGTATCATGAGATAAGTGGCATAATCAGGGCCTTGATAGAATCCGAACCATGTCATGAGATGATCTTATCAAAGCTCTGATATACATGACAACCTATCGTTGTTTTCATCACTCCACTGTTTTACACCCAAAGGAACTATACTTTTTTTTTTTTTTTTACAAGATAAGCTTCCTGGAAGCATCTTGTCCAGTGGATAAGTAAATATTTAATAAAAACTCCCACAACCCTGGGCATCTTTTGGGATGGTTGCCCATCCCAGGAGTGCCCTGAAAGCCTTATGCAGAGGAATGTATGATGGAGGTATAACGGTTCCAAATGTATGTAGCGACTAGCCTTGGTGCTCATTTTGCAATAGTGAATGAGTGGGTCTTTGGATGGGAGGGAGGGGGGGTTAATGAACCTTCATTGAAATTGGATAGATACAGGATTGGCAAAAGAGGTTTTAGGCATTACTTGTATGGTGGCAATGTTAAAATGTAAAATCTGATTCTCTTGTTTTTTGATTAAGCTATGCCTCATCCATTTTTCACCCCTGCCCTGCTTTCAGCCTGGCTCTATCCTTGACACTGCATCTGTATAAACATGAGTAAGAATCTCCATCTCCCCTGCCGCTGCACCACTGGTCCTGGTTTTGGCAAATGTCCCACCTAATCGAGGAGATCAAAGTGAAACTACAAGACAATTAATGGACAAATGTCTTCATTGGTTAACAAGTAACGTCCATATGACTGAGGGGGAGAAGGAAATTGGCCAAAGAAGTTATTATGGCCAGGAGTGGGATGGGTGGGGGTTTAAGAAAAGCGTTTGGTGGCGATTGTGTGGTAATTTACCTTAACAATGTGCACACAAGTGCTTCTCTTCTAGCTAACTCCCATGGCTTTTCTCAGAGGAACTCCCAGATAATACCTTTACCCCTGGAACTTTTTTTATATGGCGTAGGGTGTGACCATGAGAGGGGAACGCAGGGGCACACAATTGAAACGCCTTATGGTATGAACGAGGGACCCTTTTAAATTCTGGAATTAGTGTATGTAATAGATTTGCACCCTCTGTCGAACCTGGAGGAATGCGATTGACTACCTATATCACCCCCCAAACTATTAAGTAGGGCAACTACTGTGGCCCTTGTAGAGGTTAGTCCGTTGGGGATTCCATTGTGTACACGATCCTCCGTGGAGGCCACTATGAGTTCCAAACTGCAGTACCCAGGGTAGAGGAACATGAGTACCCCTTGCCAACCTGTATGACTGATATTGAGGGAACTAGGCCCAATATGTTAACGTGGAATGTGGCAGGTCTAGCTTCCAAAATAGCCAATCCTGAATGGATAAGTAAGTGGCAATGTATGGAGGTAGTATTCTTCCAAGAGACCTGGGCCATAGATCCAATTTTCTTTTCAGAGCTTTCGCACCTTCCATTCCCCAGCTGTTCCATCACTCTCTGGAAGGGCGAAGGGGGGTTTACTTGCTTCCATTTTCAAATACTATATCCCTTCAAATCAAAGAAGTTGGTCCTAGACATACTCACTTTCAGATTTTTGAGATGGGTAGTAGGAAACAGGGCTTTTGGACAATCGTTAATTTTTATAATAATGAGTTTGGGAGGAACTTCGAGGCAAGTGGTAGATGCACTAGCATTAGAGATTGAGAAATTGTATAATGGGAAAAATGGGGGTAGTGTAAATCTTGTATGGGTGGGGGATTTTAATGCTCATCTATGCAAGTTCAATGGCACTAGGGTGTGTGGAGTAGTGGACTCTGACAATAACTCCTTTTCACACTTCACACACAATGAGTATGGTGATGTTTTGAACAGTCTGTTATATAAGTGGAACTTGTCCTTAATAAATGTACCAGAAGGGGGAGGGCAAGAGCCCACTTTTAGAAGGGGTATCCAAGAGTCTACTATAGACCATATTTTAGCCTCGGCACATTTACATGGGAAAGTGGTCCATACGAGTATCCGATTTTTTCCTTATAGTGATCACGCCATGTTATCTATTTACTCTAAGTATTTTATCTGATCCTAAAGAGCACAATAAGGTTGTAGAAGGATGTGATTTTGTCCAGAAAAAAATGGTTACCAGTTGAAGTGGTCACAAGTACAAAGATTAAATTTAGGCCCCGAAATTATAGCTCAAATAAAGGAGGAAATATTAGCCTGTCTGGAAGAGAATTCATCACCTCTATTCTTGGTTACCCAGTTTATTGCTCTTCTGGAAAAAGTAAAATCAGCACTCACACGGGTTAAGTCAGCTAATGCACCGTTAAAGTGGGGTGGTTTGATATACCCTGTACAACAGCAAAAAAAGCCCTTGTGAAAGCTCTAATACGTATCCCAGAGATTGTTCTGAAGTGTGTGCGTTACGCAAAGATTATAAATTAGTGAGGAGGACAAGGAGAAAGATCTCAGGGCACAGGCATGGGCAGATCTCTGAGGAAGCAGCTATGTCAGGCAGTAGTAAAGACTTCTGGAAAATCGTGAACGCCCCACATTTTAAAGATATCGCTGATCCTACATTAGATGTGCATGTAGAGGAAGAGGCATGGGTGAGCCACTTCGAAGGAATATTTGGCTTAGTAACCTCCCAACTCCACTACTATCCTCCCCAGAGATTTTACCACAGGGAGGGTTAACTTTCTCTGTATTAGAGATACGAAAGGCGTTGGAAGCCTGCACCTCTGGTAAGGCGCCTGGGCCAGATGGAGTTCCAATTGATCTCTTTCAGCAGGATTATAATATGTGGGTGCCTTTACTTACAAACATTTTTAATAGTATCCAGACAGTAGGCCCGCCTCTTTCCTGGAACCAGAGTTTAATTGTGCCCATTTTTAAAAAAGGGGACAGGGGATCCCCAAAGAATTATCGCCCCATATCCCTCCTTGATACTACTGCCAAACTTATGGGACGGGTCCTCTTGGCCAGATTGGAGGACTGGGCCGAATCGCACAACATTTTTATGAAGGCACAATATGGGTTTCGTAGAGGAATGGGGACGGCCGATCAGTGCTTAAACCTCTCCCCTAATTATAGGGAAATACACTAAGTGCAAAGGCTGGTAAATTATATATAGTTTTCATGGACCTAACCTCGGCCTTTGACTGTGTGTCACACTCGAGGTTGTAGGTCCATGATGGAGAGCATGGGTATCGATCCACCAATAATTGGTTTCATACGTCAGCTGTACGCCAATGCCACTGCCTGTGTGAGGTATGGCAGGAAGGGGAGGTGCACTCGCCTTTTTAAAATCGAGAAGGAGTAAGACAGGGTTGTGTTCTCGCTCCGTTTCTTTTTTCAATTTGCTACTAACGGGGTAGAGACTTCCTGCTGTCTGCCTCTACCGGTAGATGTGCCTAAATTTGATCGTATCCCCCTTCCGATTTTGGCGTACGCTGGGACGATGCGGTATTGATGGCCAGATCGGGTTTAGCTCCTACAAACGCTAATAACAGCCTATTCCGCCTTTATGGCCTCCCTGACCTGGAAGGGCCAATGAATTGAAATCGTTTATAATTGTGTCTGGAGCCGCAAGAGGTGAGAGACCCCCCCACTTCCAGTTGTCAGGCAAGAAAATTGAGATAGTTGACTCCTTCTCATACCTTGGAGTGCTTTTTGATAAAGACCAATCATGGTCTAATTTAGTGACAGCAAGAGCTCAGGGTATGCAAAGGAGTGTTAACGCAGTAAAAAGATTTGCTAGGAAGTTGGGAGGTAGCCCTCTGGATGCAAATTAAGAACATATACTCGGCAAAAACAAAGTCTGCTGCAATTTATGGTGCAGGAGTGTGGGGCATGGCTAATGTTGCACCACTCCAACAAATAGAAGATTCCCTTTTTTAAAATTGTGTCTCCTGACCGCAATCAGCCCCAAATTATATTTTACATTGTGAATTGGGGCTTCCTTATTTGAGCGACAACATAAGACTGGCTCCAGTCTTGTTGTGGCTATCAGTATGGCGGAGGTCTACAGTGGACTTGACTCAAACTATTATTAAGGACTGTTGTAAATTAGATTATTATAAAAAAAATAGGATGGTTAAATTATGTAGAGATCCATCTGAAAGCGTTAGGGATGGGAGAACTATTTCAGGACCCTGAGTCCTGTAAAAGTGTTTCAAAGGAAAGAATATCTGATCTATTTATTAACAGATCAAAGTATGTCCGAAGAGAAAAAGAAACGCACTTATCATTCCTCCATTCTTTATGATTTGGTACCACCAAGTTTGGGGAAGGTTTTCTAGTATTTATCACGAATAAATAATGCGTAGCACAGATTTATTCTTTGCGTTTCCGCATGAACATGATTCCGCTACTTTCCTGGGATACCCTCAAAATAAATATAAATTAGCAGATCTCTCACCCTGTCCATGTAACAATCAGGCAGTACAGTCAGATCTACACATTGTATTATTTTGTAAGACTCATATAGAGGAAAGGACAACATTTATACTCCTATCCTGAGGTACCACAATTTTAGGCAGTGCCGGGTGGCTATGTACTTTTTAAAAACTCTACGGGACCCATTCGTATGCTGTTCTGTTTCCTCATTTTTGTGGGCTTGCTTTAGGGAAGAGGAAAAAGGGACTAGATTTTAGTGTTAACAATTAATTGACTAGTTTTAAATTTAGAACTGCTTTTTTTCCTAAATCCTTTTATATGAATTTATATGGCTCATTGCAATTGTTTAATTCTTATTTTTAAATGTGTATATATGTGTATATATTGTGTTGGAATTTTAGCTAACTGTGCTTTTATGATCAGTTTTAAAAGATCGAATAAAG
>CAWUFW010030937.1:0-16348 GCA_963921515.1 Calotriton arnoldi
TGGTGGTAGTGGTAGGCATCCATCCCCCTAAGGGTGGGGATGGTAGTAGTGACAGGCATCCAGCCCCCTGAGTGGGGTGGTGGTAATGGCAGGCATCCATCTCCCTAAGGGTGGGGATGGTAGTAGTGACAGGCATCCAGCCCCCTGAGTGGGGTGGTGGTAGTGGCAGGCATCCAGCCCCCCTGAGTAGGGGTGGTGGTAGTGGTAGGCATCCAGCCCCCCTGAGTAGGGGTGGTGGTAGTGGTAGGCATCCAGGCCCCCTGAGTAGGGGTGGTGGTAGTGGTAGGCATCCATCCCCTAAGGGTGGGGATGGTAGTAGTGACAGGCATCCAGCCCCCCTGAGTGGGGTGGTGGTAGTGGCAGGCATCCATCCCCCTAAGGGTGGGGATGGTAGGAGTGACAGGCATCCAGCCCCCTGAGTGGGGTGGTGGTAGTGGCAGGCATCCATCCCCCTAAGGGTGGGGATTGTAGTAGTGACAGGCATCCAGCCCCCCCTGAGTGGGGTGGTGTTAGTGGCAGGCATCCATCCCCCTAAGGGTGGGGATGGTAGTAGTGACAGGCATCCAGCCCCCCCTGAGTGGGGTGGTGGTAGTGGCAGGCATCCAGCCCCCTAAGGGTGGGGATGGTAGTAGTGATGGGCATCCAGCCCCCTATGAGTGGGGATGGTAGTAGTGATGGGCATCCAGCCCCCTATGAGTGGGGATGGTAGTAGTGAAGGGCATCCAGCCCCCTATGAGTAGGGGTGGTGGTACTGGTAGGCATCCAGGCCCCCTGAGTAGGGGTGGTGGTAGTGGCAGGCATCCAGCCCCCCTGAGTAGGGGTGGTGGTAGTGGTAGGCATCCAGCCCCCCTGAGTAGGGGTGGTGGTAGTGGTGGCCATCCATCCCCCTAAGGGTGGGGATGGTAGTAGTGACAGGCATCCAGCCCCCCCTGAGTCGGGTGGTGGTAGTGGCAGGCATCCATCCCCCTAAGGGTGGGGATGGTAGTAGTGACAGGCATCCAGCCCCCTGAGTGGGGTGGTGGTAGTGGTAGGCATCCATCCCCTAAGGGTGGGGATGGTAGTAGTGACAGGCATCCAGCCCCCTGAGTGGGGTGGTGGTAATGGCAGGCATCCATCCCCTAAGGGTGGGGATGGTAGTAGTGACAGGCATCCAGCCCCCCCTGAGTGGGGTGGTGGTAGTGGCAGGCATCCAGCCCCCCCTGAGTAGGGGTGGTGGTAGGCATCCAGCCCCCCTGAGTAGGGGTGGTGGTAGTGGCAGGCATCCAGCCCCCTGAGTAGGGGTGGTGGTAGTGGTAGGCATCCAGGCCCCCTGAGTAGGGGTGGTGGTAGGCATCCAGCCCCCCTGAGTAGGGGTGGTGGTAGTGGCAGGCATCCAGCCCCCTGAGTGGGGTGGTGGTAGTGGCAGGCATCCATCCCCTAAGGGTGGGGATGGTAGGAGTGACAGGCATCCAGCCCCCTGAGTAGGGGTGGTGGTAGTGGCAGGCATCCAGCCCCCTGAGTAGGGGTGGTGGTAGGCATCCAGCCCCCCTGAGTAGGGGTGGTGGTAGTGGCAGGCATCCAGCCCCCTGAGTGGGGTGGTGGTAGTGGCAGGCATCCATCCCCCTAAGGGTGGGGATGGTAGGAGTGACAGGCATCCAGCCCCCTGAGTGGGGTGGTGGTAGTGGCAGGCATCCATCCCCCTAAAGGTGGGGATTGCAGTAGTGACAGGCATCCAGCCCCCCATGAGTAGGGTGGTGGTAGTGGCAGGCATCATCCCCCTAAGGGTGGGGATGGTAGTAGTGACAGGCATCCAGCCCCCCCCTGAGTGGGGTGGTGGTAGTGGCAGGCATCCAGCCCCCCCTGAGTAGGGGTGGTGGTAGTGGTAGGCATCCAGGCCCCCCTGAGTAGGGGTGGTGGTAGTGGTAGGCATCCAGCCCCCCCTGAGTAGGGGTGGTGGTAGGGTGGTGTTGGTGGTAGGCATCCATCCCCCTATGGGTGTGTATGGCATTGGTGATGGCCATCCCACCCCTATGGTTCTGCTGTTGCTAGTGTACGTCATTTGTGCATCCCTATGTGTGTGTGACATATTTCGGGTACGTATCGTTTGTTTGTATTGTTGGTGTTTGACTTACCGTCTGCGCCGTACGCGTCCGTGCCGGTCCAGGTAATAGATGTAGAGTATAGGTAGGACCTGCGCAATGGGATTCATGCTTGGATCGTCTCGTTCGGGTTTCTCGTGTCTTCGAGTAGTACTCGTAGCAGGCTTGTTCGTCTCGTAGCCGTGGATCGTCTTGTGGCGTGAAATGGAGCTTATGTACGGCTCGCCCGGATGCTCAAACGTCCCGGACGTAGCGACGGGTTTGGCGCGTACGGAGTGCACATCGTACTCGTCCGGCCGGAAGGTGCTGTGTATTTGCTTCCGTACGACTCGATTCGGCGTTTACGGATCCGGCTCGGGCGGGGAACAGGAGCTGGATTGGGTAAGTACGGCTCGCTCGGAAACTGGGTTGTTATACGCATCGTACTTGTTCGTCCGGACGAATGTTCGAATCGGTCGGGAAACACGCAATTGGCTGGTTTTTTTTCCGGACGAATACTGTTAGGTGCGCTTCCGGCCGAGATCGGAATCGACCCCTCTGTCTAGACATGCAATGCAAGGGAGAAATGCAGACGAGGGGTCTGATGTGGAGGAGGATGATGAGTATGGATCTGCGATGAGAGCGCTGGAAGAAAATTATGGCATGAAGATAAGCATTGTGGTCGAAAGAAACAAGTTCTTTTTCTGTGCATATATGCAGGGGGAAACCATTGAGCAGCATGTAGCTGCCTTGAGAAGGTTGGCCATTTCATGTAAATTCAGCGATCTCCGGGATGAGATTATAAGAGATCAAATGATTAACAGGACAAATAAAATGAAGATCCAGGAGTAACTATTAGGACTGAAAGACCCCACTTTAGATAAGACCATTGAAGTGGCTAGGCGTATGGAGAATACCTCTCGCTATGTCAAAGAATTGGGTGGTGCTGCTGCTAAGGGAGCAGGTGAATCGGGGAATGCATGTGAAGTGAACGTGGTGAAGAAACCCATACGAAGAGATAACGAGGAAGAAAAGAATATAGTGAAAACTCAAGATGTTGAAAAAAAGAGAGTGTGTTATAGGTGTGGGAGTAAGCGACACACGGCCGAGGCCCAGCTGCAGGGAGCAGGTGTTTCAAGAGTAAAAAGATGGGTCACATCTTCAGAGTGTGCAAGATGGTGGAAAACTTGAAGTCCAGGAGAGAGGTGAATTTGGTGAGTGAACAAAAAGCACCAGGGTACGAGTAGAATTTGGAGTCGAGTGATGAGGCAGAGATTGAAATATTGGTGGTGAGTGAAAAGGAACGACAGCTTACAGGTCAGTCAGGGGAGACTAGTGAAGAGTATCGCCCACTGAAATGTGCAATTAGGTTGAAGGGCAAAGAGGTACATGTTTGGGCTGATTAATGCTCACCGTTTACAATCATAGACAGATCGATATGGGAAGGATTGGATGAGTGTGAATTGTGTTCCCGGGATGTTGAACCCAAAGGGTATTGTGGGAACAAATTGTCACTTTTAGGATATTTGTGTGCAGAAGTGGAATTTCAGGGTAGGAAGGTGATGGGAAAGATTTATGTGGTTGAGAACGGGAGATCATTGCAAGGGTAGAAGGAACAACGATCATTGGGCATGATTTTGAACACTAATCACCCGAAACAAGTGGGTGAAAACCCCATATCACCTATTACCTTACCTGAGTGAGCATGGGAAAAGTTGTCAATGGAAATATGTGGCCCCTTTGAGTGTTTGGTGCTGGGTGAAAGGTATGCAGTGGTAATGATGGACTGTTTCTCGAAATGGCCAGAGGTGGCATTTATGAGAGAAGTAAAGGCATCAAAGGTGGTTATGTTTTGTTATTTTAATTTATTACGCGCTCGAATCAGCCCGAAAGGCTATCTCAGTGCTCCTTTCTGGTTGCTCTCTATGAGGATGTGTTCCAACGAGAGGGTTGTCCTGCCTCAATACTGACCGATGGTGGTCCCCAATTTATTTCAGGAGAGTTTGAGTCTTTCTCGGAAAAATTGGGAATTAAGCATTGTAGGACTGCGTTGGACCATTCCAGGGGAGAGTTTAATATAGCGCTTTAACTGTGTGTTGGGAGAAAGCCTACAGTTGGGAGTGATGAGTGATGGTTTTTGAAGGAGTCAGGTCAAAGATATGTTGTGGAACTATAGAACCACTCCACACTCAGTGACAGGTGAGTCTATGTTTCGCCAGGGGCGTAACACAGGTGCCCCCAAGCTCCAGGGGACCCCTCAGGACAGTACTTCGGCCGGAGAGCTCCGGATTGAGCTCGGATGGGGCCCCTCCACGTACCTTGCAGGGGAGCCCCCTCAAGTTTCGTTACGCCACTGTGTTTCGCCTAATTAAAGGGAGAATACCCTACATTTTGGAGGTTCCACCAGGAATTGTCAAGTCCGGTTATCAGGAAATTGATTTTGAGAAATTGAACAAGGAGGGGGGATAAGTATCAAGCTCTATATGTTCAGAGACATAATGAAAGGAATGAAATTAAAGGAAAGAAATGTGAGGATGGTGTGCGTGTGAGGGTGTGTCCAGGTAATAAGGTGATGAAAGGTTATTCCAAGTTGTCTGAACCAAGGAGAGTTGTGGAGTTAAGGAATGAACCTTTTAAGTGGAGAGTAAGGGAAAGACCGTAAGGAGGAATGGACACTGGCATGTGGGTGAAACCTAAGTTGTTTATAGGCCATGTATATACCTATATAGTGATCAAATGCTTATTGTGTTTGTAACTCTTGTATGTTAGTTATGAAGAATTTAGTAGCTATATAATTGTTTTAGATGGATGAATATATAGTTTTTGGGTATGTGTATTTAGGGTATTGTGGTAGCCAGTAGCATGTTTTTTTGAACTGCATTAAAGGGAGAGGATGTGTCGTATCCTGGCAACTGGATGCTTCCACTGCTGGAATCTAGATTGTTGGATTTCAGGAGGCTAGGAAGCTGGCAGTTGCTGAGGAGCTGGGATGTGACACGGGTTGTTGTATGCTGCTGAATAAATCTTTTAATTTCTACAATTGAATGTGTCCCGTCATCTCAAAACATACCTTAGTTGCCTGACTCACAGATGGCAGAGCAGATCTGTCAGTGGAGCTAGGCCCCCATTCTCTCCATGTAGCCCGCCGTCCTTCTCCAGGGTCCCCTGTTCATATTGCTTATCTTGCTCTAGCTTCACTTCTCCAGATGAAAAGAGCCCTATAGAGAAGCCTCCATCAGCCTGGGCCCCAGGATCATTACAGGTCGGCTGTGCTCTATTCACAAAGCCCAATGCTTTGGGCTCCTTGGGCAAAATCCAACCCAGCTGCAGCCCTAACAGGGTAAACAGCGTTAACAACGCATGTGAAACAACGCATGGCGTTACAACGCGGTCGTTACAACGACCGCGTTGTTAGTTCGCATACCGTTACAACGCAAGTCGGAACAACGACTTGCGTTGTAAGGGGCAGAAGGTGTTGGATTTAAAATCCAACACCTTCCCTACTGTCCGCACAGACTGGAGTTAGAATAGTAAATTATACTATTCCAACATCCAGCGCCCCTTACAACGCAAGTCGTTGTTCCGACTTGCGTTGTAACGGTATGCGAACTAACAACGCGGTCATTGTAGTGACCGCATTGTAACGCCATGCGTTGTAAATGCATGCAAAATAAGGTGGCATATTCCCCTAGCAGCCACAAGGTCTCCCACTGCTCGTTGATCTTGCAGCCCGCCTGAGCCTGCTGTCCATCCAGGCTCCAGTGCTCCGTAGGCACGGACAGGAGATTCCACCTCCTGTGCCTCCCGCACTGACCCCTGTAGGGCCAGTCAATCGCCCGCCTCGAGGACCTGGCATCCTCCGCTCCATTCTCCGCAAGGCTCGCAGGCCAGCCCACCCCGTGATGACAGGCTGCACAGCACCAGGTAGGAGGCCCGTGAAAATCACAGGTAAAGGCGTCCGTCTCCTTCCCCTGGCTGTAGTGCGGGAGCGAGGTCAGCGCAAAATGCTAACACCGCCAATGGAAGTCCTCTTATGTTTAGCCGGCGGCCATAGAGAACGCCGGCAGAAAAAGTCACCAAAACAGCATTCAGTAAATCTCTGTTAAAAGAACTATGGTAGAATTTTTTGGCCTTAAAGGCACAGTCTCTTTTGACTCTGCTATGCCTCCGCCTGTGCCTCTAACCTCTGAACCGTCTGTGATATTGCCTCCTATTTCTGGCTCTTTGATCTCAACGCTAGAGGTGCATACCACAGCCAGCATTAGCAAACCAATTCAGGGACGGGAGCTGTCGATAATGCTAGTGACATTAGCCAGACTCCCTCTGCTTTACGGGAGGTTGTAGCTTCCTCCCAGCGGTTCTTCTGCCCTGAAGGTATGTATGTGTTGGAAGACCATGGCTCTAATGAACCACATGAAACACAAGAGGCCCTAGAGGCCTTCTTCTTAATATAGAGCTCTTTGAGACAGGCAGTCAGATCACATCTGACTCTGGATCGAGTAATGATGGTGGCTTGGAGAATCAGGAACCATCTAGGTATCCGCTGGGTGTAGCTAATGGAGGTGCAATTAAGCAAAGTGTAGCACAACCAGCTAGGTCATCAGGCACAAGGCTTGAGAGTGTCATGGTCCCTTTGGACAACCTTGGAGATGTCAGTGAGGACGAGCTGTTTTGGGACCCCGATGGCGTAGAACTGACTCCCACTAAGATAACTTTACAAGAGGTACGCTCTCCAACACCCCAGCTGGCATCACAGATAGGTGGCTGTCACCTAGAGAGCCCAGAGGAAGAAGAACTACCCTTTGTATTGCCCTAGCCAGCTGGCATCGCAAGCACTCCCCCCAAAACGACCTGTGATGGTTTTATCATTTCTGGAAATTCCCCCGGGGCACTGGCACAGAAGAAGGACAAAGTCAGGCACCCACCACAGTGGACAAAGAAGGAAGGGAAGAGAAAGTCGGGAGATGGTGGGCGAAGCCATGCTGGGCATTTGAAACGCACCGAGACTGGAGCAGCATTAGAGAAGAGGGAGAAGCTCCGCTGAGGATCCAGAGGAGCAGCCCGTGGTCCCTGAAGAGATAAGGCGACACCAAACAGAGGGAGAAATGTGTGGGAAATGGAGTGCAACTGCACTTTCAACGAGGGCCGCCGGCAGGACACTTTACCCAGCCACACTCCTGGAGGAGCATGGGTTGCCCAGGTGCTTAACCGTCTCGGGTTCCGTAAGGGAAAGCGAGGAGAGGCTGCGAGGGGTGTCGGGTTGGGCAGGGAACGCTCCTATCACTGTGTGGCCTTCAGGCTAATTTGTGGACCTCACAACGTGCCGGAATAGAATGAAACTTCTTGACTTCGGAGTACTCTCCCGACTGTACTTCTGCCTCACCCCTCACACTGAGTTCACGCTCGGCAGACCTGTAGTCAGCTCTAAGGGCCTTTTTGCACTTTACCCTTACTGGGTATCTTTTAGTTTATTTTCTTTTGGTTGATTTATTAGAGAGGCCTCTTAAAGGGATGAGGCCAGTTAGAAAGAATAGAGGGGAACACTAAAAGGCCATAAGCCGCACTTGGGTGAGATACTGGGATTACTACCATTAACCTAAAAATAAGAATTAAAAGGGAAAGGACAAAGCCTTACCTGTGTCTCTCTCCTTCTGACAAGGGGGTGCCAGCGAGCCACCTTTGCTGCAAACGGACCTAAAGAAGGAAGAAAAGAAGACCAAATTACTGTTGTAAACAAAATCCCTTGAACTTTATAAAACTGAAATAAAGTTACCTAAACCAACGATCACAGCAGTCCGATGATAAACTCGCATGCGAAGCAACAGTGGCATGGAGTTAAAAAATCCCCCCTTTGGGGGACCAGTTATTGAACATCTAACACAGGGTGGAATCAGTGCAACCTGACCAGCCATCACCTGCTAATGAATATACCCCCTCACTCACATCTGTATCAAATTTACTTTTACTACATAGGTAGGATTATAAGAAAGACTTGCTGGCCTTGAAGACCTCCCATATGAAGACACAGGTTGTACTAAGAACATTCTCCAAAAATATGGATATTCTCCATGGCTGCCTAAATGATATAGAGAGTCCATCTGCCAGTCTGATGACGCCTACACAGGATATTAAAGAACAGATAAAGCAGCATGATTGAAAATTACAGACTGTCACAGAAACTCAAAGACGCCGAAAATCGGATGCAACGCAATAATCTCTGCGTTCTGGGGATACCAGAGGGGAATGAAGGGGATGGTCCCAGAAGATATATCATCTATTTGTTTTAAAATACCTTTCCCCAACTCAGTGACAGGGACATAGACTGTCAAGTATAGGGGACCATAGGTCCCCTTTTCACAAACCTAAACAAGGTCGTGCTGCCAACTATCCAAGAGCTATCTAAATTCATATAGGGAATTTTATGTTCCGACAGCATATCTTGCAGCTGGCCCGCCCTAATAAACCAATCAGAGATTGTGGAGTACTTTATTTTGTCAGGTTCAACTTCTGTCGAGAGACAGTGGGGCGTAGATGGCAACTGCAGGACACAGCTCCATATTTTCTTAAACGTGGGTGCATGGTCTCACTGTTGGAACCTGCTGAATTGAGGATTACCTACAGAGGTATTTATTGTCAAGAACCAGAAACAGCGCAGGACATGTTGAAATCATGGAGAGAATCTAAAGACTAGCTTCTTTGCGGCTGGACTCTAGCACTGACAATATCATGTTTTGGAAAGTTGTGGTTGAAAACACCTTTAAGTTTTACTTAAATAATTCTATTTTCCTCCTTTTCTCTTTTTATGCAATACTTATGGGGGCCTTGCCCTTCTGTCTTTTTTGGGGTTTTCTTTCTTTCTGGTAGGGGAGTATATTTTTGTCAATATTGAGCTTCTGATTACCCCTTAGGTGGGGGGGGGGGCTTGGTGGTAGCCGGGTCACCAAATATATTTTTAGGGTGTGGATTCACACCTAAGGCTACTTCAAAGTCCTACTCGATTGAATGGGATAGGAATGGTCTTGGGTGGTGCAATCTGGGGTGGGACGATAGGCTTGAAGGATCTGGCAGTGGGGGGGAACGGTGGGTGTGCGATGGACTGGGGTTGGTTGTTGGCAAGGTTCCTAAGGTACGGGGGGAGCATATGGGTTAACTCAGCTAAAAAGAGAAGCAATAGTACGGATGGCAGCGGAGTGGAATCATCATTCTATGCATAAGAATATGTTTCAATTTATTAATATATATACCACCTGTGGTCGAAATCAGGGGCTACAAATCCTTAGTTGGAATATTAATGGTATGCATTCCAGTGCCAAAGTTAGATGTCTAACTGCTGGGGAACTGTCCAAGCTTAATGGGTTAGGTTACCATACCCTTGCTGCAGCTGGGACTGATGTCCCAAAGAGGGGAGCTACCCTACTCTCTAAAGGGGGGGATGGTCAGCATGTCGGGTCGCACTTGACAGGTCTGGGAGATGGCTAATCGCACGTTTATGCAATTGTAGTATATCATTAACAGTCTGTGTGGTTTATGTCTCAAACACGGATGACCCTGCTCTGTTCAATCGCCTAATAGGGGAGCTTAGTATATGGCCTGCCCGAATTGTTATGTGTGGGGACTTCAATCCAGAGGTGGATTCAGCGGCCTCTCCGTTACCAAATCAGGGGAGGATAGCCAAGTCCCGGGCAGCTGTTAAGTGAATTATTACAACACATGCATTGTATGACGTTTGGCGGGCCAGTCGGGGCCGCGACCCGGGATTTACATTTCACTCTATTCCTCATGGCACGGCCTACTAGCTGGATATGTTTTTTATTAGCCATAGATGCAGATGAAGAAACAGATTTAGGATAGGGCCTGCTCTAAATACCGAGCAAAACATTTATTGTGCTGCGAAAATAGCAAAGGGATGGGGCAGGTATTGGCCTTTCTATTGAAGGAGAAGAGTAATAACAACTTGATTTGAGGTATTAGAGACTCTGGTGGGAAGGTGGTTACAAGTGGCCCTGAGATTTTAGTGGTTTTTCATCAGTTTTACTCATATTTATATAAAGAAGAATTTGCCACTACTCAGGATATGATTGATTTGTATGTGCAGATGTCTAGACTGAATCAGCTTACAGAGGGGCAAAAAGCTGTGCTAGACTACATAATAACCAGGGAAGAGATTGAAATGGCTACTATGCAACTTGCGAGTGGTAAAGCAGCAGGGCCGAACTCTATCCCAACTGAGTTCTATAAGCAGCTTAAGGACATCCTGATCCCTCTTTTTACCACATTAGTTAACTCTAACATAAGTTCCGCCATCATGGGGTGAAATGTACATTTCTATATTTATAAAAAAAAGAACAAAGATCCTCTAAATTGCAGTTCATTTTGCCCCATTTCTTTGATAAACTGTGATTCTAAGATCTATACTTGGGTACTGTTGAATCGACTTGCAGCTGTAATCCCCTCATTAATAGACCCAATGCAGCACAGATTTGTCCCCTCGTGGGATACCACCACCCATTTCAATCTTGCCATCTCCGCCTTGGATGTGACGAGTGAACTGAAGGGGTCTGCCTGAATTATCCTGGTGGATTGTGATAAAGCATTCGACAGGGTCTCCTGGCGGTACTTGTGGATGGCCATGATAGCGATAGGACTAGGGCTGGGTTTTGTGACCAGGAGCAAGTCATTATATTCAACCTTGACAGCACAGGTCTCATATATGGGAATACTCTCTGAGTTTATTCAGATAGTTCGGGGAACTAGGCAAGGGTTCCCTTTTTCCCCGTTGCTATTTGCTCTTTACTCGGATCTCTATATGCCAGTACTAAAGATATTAACCTCAATCCCATCGCTGAGGCTGCACCACTGGGAGGCCAAGACTTTAGCCTACTTTGATGATATTGCTTTGCTTACAACATCTCCGACAACGGCATTATCAGCGATAGAAGACGCAGCTATAGCATTTGGGCATGTTTCGGTGTATTAGCTGAACATCGATAAAACTGAGGTCATCATCAGTAAGGAATATAAGAAAGAGGAGCCTCGCTATGTAACCTCAGTCAAATATCTGGGTACTCATATATTGTTTTATATGGACACTGTGTTATCCTTGAATTATGAAGCATTATATACAGAATCCCTTTCTCTATTTAGAAAATGGGACAGGCTACATCTCGGTCAGAATGGGAAATGCAATATTATCAAGATGACTGTTTTGCCACGTTACTTATACTTATTCAGATCTGTTCCTTTGTATCTATACAAAAGTTTCTTTAATAAACTCGAAAGTTGCTGCCTAAACTTTATTTGGGCTTATAAAAAACCTAGTTGTGGTATTCGCTACCTTCAACTTCCCCGTCCTAAGAGGAAGCTCCCGTTCTTGTGGAACTATTATTTAGCTGAGCTTATGTTTCGGCTCTCAGTGGTAGGGCTTAGATCATGGGATCAGGCAGGCCTATTTCCTGAGTACTGGACCTTTTCAACAATCATTAAGCCAAACTGAGGGCTGGTCGATACTGCTTATTTCAAGCATATAGGTTTAAGACAATATTAGTCTACTATAAGGTTTGGCAGGCTATTCAAGATACCTGTCAAGCAGCCTGGCTTGATCAATACACCCAGCTGGGTAAGAACCCTAACTTCCCATCTTCCTTTCAAGATGGTTTTCTTAACTGCTGGTGTTTCGCTAAAATCCATTTTCTGGGTCATTTTTTTAAGAATGGTACTCTCTAACGTGGTACAGAGAGGCCCAGCATCTGCCTAGTACATACTCAGACCATTCCCCGGTGGTTTTGCAGTTGCGTGTTCCCAGGCCTGAGGGATGTGAGAGTGTATGGCGGTTCCCTGGGTCGGCACTGTCTGATGCGGTGTTCCTCTCTGAACTGCGGGAGGCGATAGTGGAATATTTCGAATTGAATAAGGGGTCGGTCGCTTCGTGGGCCACACTCTGGGAGTCATTTAAGGCTTATATGCGTGGTGTGTGTATCTCTAAGTGCTCTGGGATTCTTAGGGACATGCAAAACACGATTGCGCGCATTGAGAGGCAGCTCGAAACATTAGACAGGGAGCAGATTATAAAGCCGGATCCCTCGCACCAGAACCGTCGGTTGACACTCCTTACGGAATTTAGGGAAGTTGCGGACCGTGAGAGTAGCTATTTAAGTAAACACGCCATTGCGAGATGGTATGGGGAGGGCGATAGGTCTGGCCGCACGTTAGCGTGGCTGCTGAGGCCCGCGACGGTGCGTACATGTATTACGGCCATCCGCGCCACGTCTGTCCAGATCTTAACTGAGACTTCCAAGATCCGGGATGAATTTTTAGCATACCATCCCACGTTGTACTCCACTAGGGTGTCGCACGGCGAGGAGGACTGGAAAAACTATCTTGCTGAGATTGCCATGGTATGGCTTGAAAAATGTATGCAGGATTTCCTTGCGGAACCATTCTCGGCCGAGGAAATCAGTAGCGCCATAGATGCGATAAATGGGTTGACGGCTCCCGGCCTCGACGGCTTCATCTGGATATTTTATAAAACCTATAAAGATCTCCTATCGCCCTATTTACTGGAAGTGTATAATGAAGCGCTTGAAAGTGGCGAGCTCCCCCCTACTTTACGTGAGGCAGTAATAATTCTTCTTCCAAAAGCGGGGAAAAATCCGCTGTTGTGCGGCTCCTATAGACCGCTGTCAGTTTTAAATCTTGACTATAAAATTTTAGCCAAAATGATTGCAATGCGACTGGCGCTGCTATTGGATCGAATTATCTCACCGGCCCAGTTGGGCTTTGTACCCCATAGGTCGACCGCGCTGAACCTTCGCACATTATTCACTGTGTTACATAGAATTGCCCCCGAGGTCCCTGCCGCGGCGGTCCTACTTGACACGGAAAAGGCTTTCGACTCATTGGAGTGGCCCTTTTTCTTGGCGGTGATGGGAAAGTTGGGCATCCCCAAGGGCTTCATTGCTCTCACAGCACTACTATACCCCCGGCCGACAGCCAGGCTCCGTCTTAATGGCACTCTATCCTCGTCATTCGCCCTCACGCGTGGCAGCAGGCAGGGATGCCCGCTCTCCCCGTTGGTCTTCATTTTGGCATTAGACCCTCTGGTTCGCCATTTCCAGGAAAGACATATGCACAGAGGCCTGCAGTTCAAAACGGGGCCGCTCTTAATCTCCTTATACGCTGATGACATTATTCTATACGTTCGCAACCCCCAGGATAATCTTGAGCCACTTATCCGTGAGATCATTCGATTTGGTGTTTTTTCAGGGTTAGGTATAAATTGGGATAAGTCTGTGATTTTCCCTTTGACCCCGAGCAGTCCTCGATGGGACAACGAGTTCCCACTTGCGTGGTGTGAGGAGTCGGCCAAATATTAAGGTATTCAAGTACATAGGGACACAGCGCAAATTATCAGATTAAATTATGGACCGGCAGTGCATAAACTGGCTGGTCGTGTAGCACTTGTCAAGATGATCGTACTCCCTAAATTTCTATATTTATTTCATAACATTCCTATTCCTCTCCCCAATTCCTTTTTCCTCACGCTGCAATCTCACCTCATCAGGTTGGTATGGGGTGTGGAAGACCTAGAGTAAGCTGGGGCACCATGACTTTGCCTTATGAGAGGGGTGGTTTTGGGGTCCCCAATTTTCAGGTTTATTATCTGGTTGCACAGTGCAGTTTTGCCCACTCTTGGTACCACCCAGATGCACGTATCCCATACTCTAGGCCTGAGGCAGACCTGGTGCTTCCTGCGCAGCTCTGCAGGGTATTGCCACAGGGATTTCCAAGAGACTCCAGGGACATTCAGACAGTATCTACCACCAGTTGGGCCTGGCAGAAGCTGGCTAGGGTGACGGGAGGGGGTGCCCTGTACTCACCTGAGCTTCCAGTTATTAATAACCCGTGGCTCCCCATCACAGAGGAAAGGCTGGTGTAGCGTACACTACGTGCATACTCTATGAATACATTTGGGGAATTGTTTCCAGAGGGGCATATCTTTTCTAGTACGGAGGGAGGGACATTTAGCAATGCAACATTTATAGACCAATTTATCCTTAGCAGGGTACGCAGAGCGCTCAGAGCTAAGGTTTCGAGTTACCCGTTGGAGCCCGAGCCCTTTCCTCCTCTGACGCTCCTAAGTTCTAATCCCGGTGGAGAACACCTGATCTCGAAACTATATAAATCTTACATGTCTTTAATTCCAAGCAGAGACACCAAGATACGGGAGGCTTGGGAGCGGGACATTGGGCACCCCTTACAGGACACACATTGGTCATTTTGTTGTGTGCAAACCAAAGAGATCTCCTTAAACAGCAGACATAAACATTAATTTTAAGTACTTGTGGAGAGTCTACATGACCCCGGCTAGGATTCATGCCATTGACCCAAATAGGCCACACTTCTGTCTTAAGTGTGGCGGCCCACAGGCGGACTTTGCCCATCTGACGTGGAACTGCACTAAGATTGGGTTCTTCTGGAGATCCATTTTTAGAATTATAGAACAAATTACCCATCTTGAATTGGCCCCCACCTTGGAGGTGGCATTGCTGGGATATGTGGGAGGGCTACCAAAGTCGCTACGTAAATTCACTGCCATTGCATTGTTGCTTGCTAAGTGGGAAATAGCTCTTAAGTGGGGCAGCTGTGTCTCCCCCACTGCAAAAGACTGGCTATTCAATCTCACATACTGTAACACCAATTGCGAACTCTACGCTACGACCTTACCCCCGGCCTCTCGCCCAAGGGACGTTTGGGAACCATTAAAAAATTATCTAATAGAGACCAGTTCTGCCCCCACATTACAACAGCCTGCTGGCATTGTACCCATGGGGGTAGGGTAATTTGTTGGACTCACTGTATTTTCTTTGCTAATGTGTTCAAACATCGAGCAAGGTGGGATTGTGATGGTGGGTGTGGGCTCGCGGGTCCAGGTTGATCAGGCTGGATAGTTGCAAGATATTCAGTATGCCACCCTGTTGAAAGAGATTATTGATGGCTTGTGCATAAATACTGTACTTTCAGTTTTGGACCACAGAGGATGTCAAGTTGTTGTACAAATGTTGCCAACTGCAGTGAACAACCATGTAATGTTGTATGCCAACTGTAAATGAAAATAAAGATTTAAAAAAAAAAAAAAAAGAATGGTACTCTCTTATTTTTTCATGAAATTAATAGGAACTACGGGCTCCCTATGATGATGGCGTCGTGCTATCAACAACTAAGAGAATGTATACAGCACCTTCCCGATGTTGACATTGATATGCACCGTAATGAATTCCCTGAGAGTTTTATTAAGATAAAGAAATGCAGTTGCATTCATACTTTTTATTTGATTTTGGGGCATCCAGGGAAAGTGGGTAATGCGTTTTATGCACTTGCTGCTAAGTGGTCTCGTAACTGCAGTGTAATGTCTCTGTGTCTGAGATATGCTTAACTAATATGTTGGCTCAGGACACTCTTAATGTCTCTCGGCTTAAGGCACATTCTTTTATTAAACTCTGAAACGGTATATATTTGCACCATTTAAGCTCTATAAGTGGGGTCTGAGGGAAACATCGGCTTTTTCTTCGGTGTGATGAAGCCGAGGCCGATACAGTACATATTTTTGCGACATGTGGCTCCAACATACCATTTTGGCACACAATATTTGCTCTGGCAAATCAACAATGTAAGACTAATATTATTTCCGATGCAAAAACTGTTTTCTTTGGACATGCCCCTGATGTTCCAGCTGAGGTCACTGGTGTTTTCTATTTTGCAGTTACCTCGGCAAGATTAACAAATACCCAAGCCTGGCTGTAAAAGGAAGCACCGGATTATATATCTTGGTGGCAGGAGTTTATATTTCTTTGTGGCCTGGAGCTCGGAATAATTGAAAACCTTCCAAACTGATATAAGCTTAGGAGAACGTTAAGGGGGGTTAACTGGATCTTCTACTTGGTTGCGACATGGCAATGTGAAACAATTGCATAGTCTTAAGGGATTTTGATTTGATTATTGTACCTATGTATGTGTGAGGGTTCTTTTATGATTCATATTTCTTTTTCTTTCTCACTTGATATGATGCCAGCCTAGTATGTGTAACTTTGTCATGCGATTCAATAAATTATTACCTCTCAAATAGAAAATAGGGATCTAAACACAGCACTGCCAATGTAGTTCAGTCTTGACTTTTTTAGAACAAAAACTGAGCGCTCTAGCTGTGCTCCTCAGTATGGACAGGCAGACCCCCTGATATTCTAGCACTGGGCCCCGTCAGATATTTTCTTTTTATATCTCGGGGTTTCACAATA
>CAWUFW010030938.1:0-16345 GCA_963921515.1 Calotriton arnoldi
TAAGACTCTTTATTGCATGATTTATAAAAACGTTTGCAATCAGCTACATAGTAGAACACGTGTGCAAAATGCGTAAAACAACACTTTTTTGTAATAGAAAGGTTGGTTAAAATTCATTTTGAAATTGCAGTATATCCATAAAATTACATGAAAAATATAAAAACTGGAATACAGTATAATCAACAAGGTGCGATGGGTGACATGAAAAAGTGCAAGGTGTCAGATTTAGGGACCATTCTCCTAAAAAGTTCCTAGGGCAGTCCATATTTTTATAAAATTAGCTTTAAGAGTCATGACTGAACTAGCATAGAAGTCTAGAGATGCACATCCAAAGTGCATGTTTGCCAGTTGCAATTGGCAGTTTTTATGACACAGTTAATGATCCCCAGATAAAAAGCTATTTAAAATCCCAAGAATAGTAGTTGTAACAGTAGAAACCACAGTAGATCTCATTTAATGAAGATTCCAGCGAGTAACTCGGAGATCGATGAGCTAGGGTTGAGGACCAATTTATTAGAGTACTGCCGGGGTTAGCTTTGTTTTTACTGCACTCATAAAGTGGACGAAGCTGCAGGCCAACCGCACGTCGCCTCCCTCGAAGCAGGCTTTCACCGCCTGTCTACATGTTCGTATCTGGCTTTCGAGCAGGCACGGCTTTAATAGCTGTCTTCGTTCCTCGTCTAAGCCCTTGCAGATGCACAGTAGGTGTAAGACATCCTCTTCAGTCTCGCCACATAGTCTACAATGATTAGTTGTGTCTGTGCGTTTCCATGGAGGGAGGTGCCTCTTAACGGGTAAGATTCCCAACCGCAGAAGCAAAAAGCTTTCCTTCATGCGTCTCGAGAAGCCTGTACCTAGGTATGTTTGTGGTTTGCACATCGAGTAACTCTGGATTACAAACCATCCATGAGCCTTCCTGCTTAGTGCTGCTTTGTCTTCTTCAAAGGATACAGGGGCATATTAGCAAGACCCACGTTAAAATTATCGCCGTTTTAGCGGCAGGAAACTGCCGCTAAAACGGCGATAATGGGCTTGCTAATATGCGTTATAGAATTCCAATAGAAGCCCAGGTTAGATGTGCAGGACATCTAACCTGGGCTTCTATTGGAATTCCATAACGCATATTAGCAAGCCCATTATCGCCGTTTTAGCCGCAATTTCCTGCCGCTAAAACGGCGATAATTTTAACGTGGGTCTTGCTAATATGCCCCACAATCTTTATTGATTTATTTACAAGATCCTTGAAGCTTTTGTGGGGTATACTGGTTTCCCATATGTCCTGTAAAGCAAGAAGGCGAATTGCTGACTGAAGGTAGGCCATGGCAAGACTGTCTTTTTTCCTTATCATCTCCTTCCATAAATATGAGTTCAAGGTGTCGGGCTCGGCTCCCTTTATTTTGTGCCAGCATTTGGCATAGGCTCCTTTCTGCGTTATTTCCTGCTTTTTGAGCCCGAACTCTAGCCTTATTTGTGCTGGAGAAGTGTATTGTGGGATATTGAATATTATTCTCACGGCCTTGGCGACCACCTTATCCAAGGTGATCTCATCTCGCCCTCTCATCGATTCACTACCATAAGTGATTGTAGGTAGAAGCCTAGCTCGAAGCACTTCTAGTAGAGGGATAAGATTAGGGCCGGTTATTTTGTGCTTGATGTTTTTTAGTGAAACTGCCAATAAGGTCCCTCTGCCTTTGATAGCCGCCTTTTGTTTGAGGTACGTGCCCTTCCTATCGAAGATTATTCCCAGATATTTATATTCATCGACCGTCTCCAACAGCCGGCCCCCCATCATCCATTGGGGTTGATGTTTTTTGCTCCGCTGGTTTAATACCATGACTTTAGATTTTTCAAGGTTTATGCTTAACCCGTTCCTGCCTGCGAAGTTGTCTGTTGTGTTTATCAGGTGCTGCAGGCCAACTGGAGTTCGGCTGATCAATATAAGGTCGTCGGCATACAGTAAGTTTGAAAGTATTAAGCCACCCAGATTCGGAGCATGGTGGTTGCAGTTATCCAGCTCTGTAGCGAGATCAGACACAAAGAGGTTGAACAGGGACGGGGCAAGGACGCAGCCCTGCTTCAGCCCTTTGATGGTTGGTATTCTTCTTGACAAACAGTCCCCAACGCCCAGCTTAATTTGGACTCATGTATTAGAGTGGAGTAGAATTAACTGATTCAGAAAGTTTGGTGCTATTTCCCACCCTGATAGCTTAGCCCAGAGCTTCCCCCTGTCAATACTATCGAAAGCTGCTTTGTAATCGATGAAGCAGACAAATAGTGGCTTGTTGATGGTTTTGGTTGCGTCTATTAAAAGCGAAAGGGCAAGAATATTTGTCGATGTCCCCATGCTTTTTTGAAAGCCTGTTTGATTGATGGGAATTAGGGCTTTTTCCAGTGCCCATGCCGTAAGTTCATCCAGTAGGAGGCCTGCGTAGTATTTGGCCTCGATGTCCATTAGTGTGATGAGCCTGTAATTCTTTGGATCAGTCTTGCTGCCTTTCTTGTGGATCGGTGAAATAATGGATCCCTTCCAAGAATCTGGAATTCTTTCAGCTTCCATGATATTATTAAAAAGGGGTAGTAGAGCTTCAGCCCAGTAATTTGGATCCTGCTTACAAATAATTGGTGGTAAACCGTTGGGCCCGGGTGCTCCCTCCTTTCGGCTTTTCAAAGATTCTGTTCACAATCTGTTTATTTGAGAAGAGGGGAGCGAGTACCAGACCTTGATGTTCTGAAGGCTGCTGGTTGCATTGGCGCACTGATGTATCTTGTTTGATTTCACCTGCTTCCGTGTTAAAATGGTGCTGTAGATACTTCGCCCAGGTGTCCTCCGTTACATGAGAGTTTATGCCTGGGGCCATTGGGTTCTCTATATTGTTGACTGTGTGACAAAACCTACCACTGTTGTTAGTTTTTGCGTCGTGTAGCAATTTTGCCCATATTGTGTCAGCATTTTCCTTTTTCGCTTGCCAGATGATTTTGTTTTTGCATGCCTTTAGCCTCCTTAATTCAAACTGTACATTATCGGCTGGACCATTTTGCCGGAGGCTCCGCAATGTTCTGTTTATTCCGCTCTTTATTTGTCTCAGTTCGGCATTTAAAGTTGTCGAAATATTGATTCTTTGATTGTTTGCCGGCCTGCAGAATGCTTCCCGTTTGCTTTTTGACCCTGTTTTTTCTTTCGTTGCCCCTGTTTTGGAGTCAGATGGATCAAAGCTTTTGGTAAATTTTTCCCACGCTGTTATGCTGTTACCACACGCCAGTTTGCTTTCCTCCCACCGTGTTTTTGATACTGCCAAAAGTTTTCCTGGGTCGCTCGTTTTGCATTTGATTCTCCTGTGATTTTGTGTGACCTTTGAAGTTGCATCAACAGTTGGATGAGTGAGTGCCGTTCCGTGAGCGGCGAGTATGAGCTCTTGTGGTTGATGATCACTGTAATCCTGCGTTCCAATCCTGAAATCTATTATTGAACTGAAGAGTGATAGAGATGAAAAGGTATAGTCTATTGTAGTATTTGTGAAGGAGTTGTGGAAGGTTGCAGCTTGAGGGCGGTCCCCTGCGAATCGACCGTTTAATGCTACCAGGGACAGACTTTCTAGATCGTTCAACAGGTCTTTAGAGATCTTAGTTTGCTTGCCCCACTTGCACTCGTTTTGAAATGGGACCCACCATGCTGATTGTCGGTCATCTGCCGAGTCGGCGCACCCTGAAAGGAACATATTAAAGTCTCCCGAGACGATGTAATTTAAAGTTGCCTCTACGGTAATTAGTTTTAATAATTCGGCAACCAGGAGTTTTGCACCGGTTTATTTTTTGCGAGGGTGTAGATAGATATTGACAAGTATTAACTGTTGATTGTCTTTGAGTCCTACTATTTCCATCTGCATTGTCTTTATTCCATTTGTTGGGGTGTTTTTACTTGTTAGTTCCTTAACAGTCGTTATGGTTTTGATCGAGGCATATGTCGTGAGGCCTCCTTTCAGATGACCAAATTTCGAGCTTCTGGTTGCTGGGAGATGGTATGCTTTGTAACCTTGTAGGTGAAATGGGTCTTCCAAACACGTTTCTTGAAGGAGTATTAGATCAAATTTTTGGAGGTACGTCAGTAGGGCCTTATCCCAGGTTTTGGTTCCCAGGCCATTTATATTCCAGGAGCATAGTTTTAGGTTTGGAATATTTTTTCCTTGATCTGCTCTCTGTCATGGGTTTTCGGGTCTGGTGTTTATAGCTTTTGCTATCCAGGTCCAATCATTTGAAATATCTTTCCCACTGTTATCCCGTGAACACAGGGTCTTAGGGATGTTACTCTCCATGGCCTCTACTGAGGTACTGCGTGGTCCCTTTAGCACCGAGTTAGTGGGACCGTAACTTCTCTTATTACTTGGCCTGCTGTCATCAGGCTCTTTTTGGAGTTGAAGTAGTGGTTCTGGATAACCGACTGCGTAGTGAAACATTAGTCGGATCCCCCAGGCTTCTAGCTGGTGCTCCTCCTTAAGAATTTTCTCCGCTATTTCCCTTGTTGCCCATGCTGTTTTTGTTACCTCTTGCTCCGACAGATGTTTAAACATTTCAAATTCTACAGATTCCAGGTCTTGTGAACCAAGCCCGGCCAGATTACTGATGGCAGTTAGTATTCGGAGAATATTCCCTCTGTTTAGAATATCGCTCCGTCCTTTCGATTTATACTCGATCCCGTTCTGTTTGCTATTTCCACTTTTGGTTTAACGTCCGCTGTTTCTACTGGCTTAGTGGGCGCCTTGGCGGTTGCGATTTTCGCCTGGGCGGATCCCCTTGCTGTAACCGTTGTTGGGTTGTTTTCCACCTGATCAGTTGAGTTGGTGATTTCTAGATGTTTATGTTCACTTAAACCTGCCTTTCCTACATGTTCCAACCCTATTGGACGGGATGCGCCGGTGGTAATCAGCTCAGACTGAAGGTTTGATGGCTCTACACTTGCTCTTTGTTCTGACTGACATCCGCTCGGGGGTTTTGTTGCTGCTTGAAAGAAAGATCTTATGGATGGGTCTTTGTTCCTCCCTTTTCGCCTCTGTTTCCTGCGCTGTTTAGCCGATTGCCACTTGTTCTGCGATGCGTCCCCTTCATCAGACTGGCTTGTCTGCTTGATGCAGCTGCTAAAGTTCTGCTCAACCCGTTGTTGTTGGAGATCTTCTAAGGGATCTGGGGGGCCAAAGCCCGAGTCCTTGATCTCGTTAGCTCTGTCACGAGTCCCAGGTTCCTCTTGTTGTCCCAACTTGGTGCCGCTTCTGCTCCTGGCCACGGATCTTTTCTACCCGCCGCGGATGGAGTGACCAGGGCGTTGTCAAACCTGTCTGGATTGGTCCGCTCTTTTTGATCCTGGTTGGGCAGTGCCGTTTCGCTTGTTTGTTTGCTTTTATTAGGTTTAAGTTTGCCAATATTTGTTGTGTTGTATGCATTTGTGTTTTTTAGGTCCGTAAGGAGATCACCCATCACTGCAGGTAGTGTTGCAAGCTTGTCGATAATTAGATGGCAGGTGCAGTTCGGAGGGATTATTGTCATTTGAGTTTGGGCTCTTTTAATGAAGTTGTTCAGTTCTGATAGCTTACTATTGATGGAGCGAAGTACAGAAGATTTTGTGTGTACCCTGTTCAGACCAATCACCCCCATAACAAAGTAATATATTAATTTTGATTGCTGTGTATTAACCAAACACACACATTACATGTGGGAAATGCTCTGCATTAACAGGTTTGATTAACATATTAATTAATAGTGTAAAACGCATGTTTTTATCTATTTTGCTCATTTAAGTAGTGTAATAGTGCATGTCTATGTTGTAGTGTACATTGTGCATTACATGCTGCTTTTGCTTTATTTTAATGGCTTGCAGTGTGATGCTTTTCCGCTAGGTAACAGTTTTAGGGGATAAATATTAGCAATGGTGGGTGGGGGGACAGAAAGCACTTATTTTCTGTGTATTCACATTTTCTTTGTGTGTTTATCGTAGTTTTGGCTGGTGGCCAGTTTCAAGATGGCTTCGTTTTTCCCGGTTCTGCGCAGTAGAGAGTGCTTGCATCATCTGGCTGGAGGAACCTCGCGCATGCCTTGTGCTCCACTGAACTTTGCAACTCCAGCTGACTATGTTCGAGGCCATTTGTGTGAATACCGGCGAGTGGCTGAGAGCCAGAATGATAGCACGAGGACAGTTGAATGCCTGCCAAAGAGAACAGTCGAATGCCTGCTAAAGAATGACCACGTGGAAACAGCTGAATCCCTGAAAATAAACAGTTGAATCCCTGCCAATGAACATTTGAATGTCTGCTAATGAACTATGGGACAGTTGAATTTGTATCCATCAGCTTGTCAAACATAAAGTTATTCACGGACATCTTGGGTGCGGAGAAATACATTGTCATGAACGGACATCCTGGGAGCTGAGAAATGCATTTTCATGACCAATCAGAGCAAGGGAAACGGCAAGAGTTGAAACATTTGAGGGTAGAGGGCCAACAAAAACACAGTATAAATATCAGACCAAAATTGGGGTTTTTCAGAGAAGCTGGTTGGAGAGATGCTGTCTGTCAGAGAAGCTGTTTGCAGAGATGCTGGGAGCTTGAAACCATGCCAGAATGCGCACTGATGACCCCTGTAGGTTCGAGATCGTTGCGGGACACTAGCCTGGGTGAGAGATGCGTCTAGGAGGCCAAGGTTAATAAGAAAGTTGGGGTTTTAGTGTTGGTTAGGAAGGTTTTTAGTGTAGGAAATCTTTAGAATTAAATGCATGTTTTTAATTATGGTTCACTGATCTTTCATTTTTGGAACCCTCTATCAGTTACATGACCAAGGATTGATTTTTAACCTTTTTAAGAATAATGAAAGGAATGCAAACCTACATTTTCTCTTCATGACTTTTATTAAACAGTTTCTTGATTTATTTCCTGAATAAATGGCAATGCTCAGTGAGAATTAAATAGTGAGAGAATAAATGATAATTTTCTTTATGCAAATTAATTATATAAAATCTTTTAAATGATTTCAGGTGTTTGTGATTCTTTTAGAGTCAATTAATTATGCAAATCAATGTATTGTTGTAGTGAGGTTAAGCTGGTCTTGACAATCACCATCAACTTGCTCAACTAATTGGTCCATCGACCTAATTAGCGGGGTACATTGATGCATAGATTAGTTAGTAAAATCATGTGATGAAAACAAATGTTGGTGTTAAAATCTGTGCTTAAAGGTATCCCGTGATAGGAGAGAATTCATGCAACCCATTGTAGTTTTTATTTGCAAGGGTCTGGGGGGTGTGTGTGTACTAAGGTGTTATGGGCCCCACCGGAGTGACCCGGACCCTGGGTTGGTGATAATTTCTGGGTGAACGCTGCATCACTATCGATACTTGTGACATGCAGGGCTAGACAGTTGAGAAGGGTTAGTTGAAGGTCCATCTTATCCGAGTTATATTCCATGGCCTTTGTTGAAAGTTGCATGGTGTTTAGGAGGGCTGCCCATATTTTGTTACCTCCAATTGGCGTTTCCTCTATCGGCTCCCTTGTTACACTTCCTGTGTCATGAAGAGTTGTGTCACCTTTGTCTTCGGAGGAGTATGTGGTGACCAGGTTTTCCCATTCTTCAGTCGTGAGGAAGGAAGTGTTACTGGTTGCGCGATTTGGGATTTCTTCCGGGGTCTCTTCTTGTTCATCCCCACCTTTCGCTGATCTGCTCCAAGAAGTAAAGGACGCAAATTCTGACTGCGGTCCGGAGAGCGTTGGATTTATCGACTTAGTGTTGATATTGATGACGATGTTATTTGATGCCGTTCCCTGGTCCTCGCTATGCTGTGATATTGCATTGTTTCTTTCATTGGGATTGTCGGAAGTTATGGCGTCTGAACTCAGTTGTAGGTTCTTTACTTCCGCTAATTTGATTGATAGTTTGTCTGAAGTAGTGATGGCTGCAGTACCTGCCGCAGTTGTGGTGGAGGTGGGTGAGAAAGCTTTTGGCTCCAAAAGTGCTGCAGTTGCCTGAGTTGTTGCACACTGAGGGATCCGTATTTTAATATCTGGCTCCAAAGGTATTCTTGATGATATTTTTGAAGCCTCCGCAAGAGTAGAAGTAGAGGTAGGTGGATTTCCTGTGAGCTAACTTTTTCCTTTGTTCCATTTTCCAGTGTGGTTATCACTGTGCTTGACGTTTTGCTGATCTTTCCATTCTTTTGCTTGTGCCCCCTCCTGATCTGATATCTCTTTTTTTGCTTTGTCGTCTTTTGTACTGGATGGTATTTCAGCGCTGCCTCCTAGTGCAGATTTGGCCGGTGTGCCCTTGCCTATTGGAGTTTCCATTTCTGGATGTAATGGAGAGGGGAGGCCCAATTGCTTGTTAATGCTGAGGTTCAGCACTGCCCCAGCATCTTTCACAAATGAAAATTTGGAGTATATTTTAGGTTGAAAATAGTTTTTATGCGAATTCACTGGCGATGGCATTGCTCTATCCGTTACCCGGTCTATGTCCACCAGTGTACCTGAGCCCTTATGGGCTGCTGTGTCCGCTGAGTCCGCTGAGGCTTGCGTTATAGATTTGATAGATGTAATAGCCTGGTTTTTGGTTGGTTCTCCTAAAATCTTATTTTTCCTTTTCCTGTTGTTGATGACATTTGTAACAGACCTCCTTTCTTTGCCGGATCTCATGTCCGTCTGTTTGCTGCAATATGGTATTGTTATGGTATTGTTATTGTTATTGTTGCCGTTGATTATCGTTGGTACTGTTAGTACTATTAATACTGTTGGTACTGTTGGCAGTTGATAGTCGATAGTTGATAGTTGGCGCTATTAGTGCTGTTAGTAGTACTGTTGGTACTGTTGGTGTTACGCTGTCGGTGTTGGCGTTACGCTGGGAAGAAGTGCTCTGGCAGATTAATCTGGACTGACGCCCCCACTGAGGGCCCTGCTAAGAGGTGATGCCAAATCGAGGTCAAGGTGCTGGTCAAGATACTGGTCCTGGTCCTGGTCCTGGTTTGGCTTAGTTGCTTGTTGACTTAGTTGCTTGAGTATTTTCTATTATGCGGCTTGTGATCAATGCAGCCCTGATGATAGAGCAAGTTGATGGAACAGGCTGAGTTCAATATAGAGTTGAATAATGAGTTCAATATAGAACAATATAGAACACTACTGTAGGGTCAAAGCCCAGCAAAAAAGGAAGCAACGTTACTTGGATGCGTCTCTTTGCGTTCTTTGCACTCTACACTTTACACTTTTCTCTACACTTTTCTGGCAATGGCCTTGCTGCGAGCTGGGACGCTAGGACGCTGAAGCTCTGGAGCGCTGGTCCACTGGTGCTGGTGCACTGGGGCGAGCAGTGCACACGAGGGCGCCGCAAGCCGCACCCGACCAAGTCGGGCCGCCTCCGCGGTTCCCCCCCTCGGGCTCGCACTTCGCGGATGCTCCTAATGGCGGCCGCGCTCGCTCCCTGCTCGCCGCCGGGGGTCTGGGTCTGCCGGTGCTCAGACTCCCACCTGATTTCAGTTGCGTCGGTGGTGGCGGCACACATTTCTTGTACTATTCTCCATCCAATGTCTGGCTTGAGGGAAATGGATTTAGGGCGAGTCAGGATGGAGCAGGACTCGGAGGAGTGGACTTACTTCTTTACTAAATGCACACAGTTGCAACTCCAATACAGCAATAAAAAGAATAAGACAGTGGTGATGGATTTGTTGTGATTCAAACCAGAAAGACAGAGACACACACAAATAATAAAAGTAAATAAGGAAGAAAGTAACAAGTTGAAAGCCTAGTTGTCAGGGAAGTAGAGCTCGTCCTCAAACTCGGGTGGTTCACCCAGAAGTAGGTCATCTAACACACTACTTCCATGACCAAAGGCGCCGTCATCATCTTCCTGCTGTGCTACTTCAGGTATGGTGTAATCCGGTGGTATAAAGTGCTGATTCATTTTGATCATGGCTAACCTCTCCTCGTTTTGGGGCGAGAGACTGGTCCTTTTCACTGTTACAATGGCACCAACAGCACTGAAAACACGCTCAGAAGAGACACTTGCGATAGGGCAAGCCAGATAATTTATCGCCAGGATGCTGAGCACTGGCCAGTGGCGCCTTTTCCCATACCAATACAGCAATGGGTTTCGATCAATGTAGACCTCTGTTGGGTCATCCAGATAGGCCTGGACCGTCCGCTCAACGCTCAGGGGTGCTCCGCTTTGATTGGCCTCTTTTGCCTTAGCTTCAGCACTGGACCTAACAAGCCCTTGCTGTAGAAACCATTCCTGTGCCGATTTTGGTGGGGCCGATGCTCCTGTTCTTGTTGTTGATGTTGTTCTTGGTGTTGTTGGTGGTTTTGGCTGCTGTGAGCCAACCGCGCTGCCCTCAGGCTCTGAAGTTGAACTTGATGCCGGCTGCCCTGTAGTTCTTGTTGTGGCCTGGAGTAGCGGGCCTCTAATTGCTGGCTGTTCTTTTTCTAACTGACTGGCTTCCGCAGCTATCCAAGATTTGTACATGGCAACATCCACTTCTGAAAAAGGAATCAATGTGTTAGTGTTCAGTACTGCTTTGTACCGTGGATCCAGAATTGTGGCAGAAATGTAACGGTTGGATGACACAGTTTCTCTTTGCACCCTTGTATTTTCAGATAAGCGAAGGGTTAATCTCTCCACCAACTCAGATGCTTCTTTTTTCCTCCACACATGCGTACATTGCAGACACCTCCTTCAGCTGTTCCTGTAGCATGTGCAACAAAAAGGGGGTCCCTACCAAAAGTGAAAAATCACACGTTGAACTAGTGTTGGTGGGTAAAGAGCTGGCAAAACAAAGGTTAATAAAGTAATCTGTCCAATATTATGAAGTCACAACATAACGTCCAATACCCTCAAGGTAAGTTTACATAAATTTTTATTCACTTTCAATCTTTATATAAAAGTCATAAAAATATTACACCAAAAATCCACAATTCATATTCTTAAAAACATTTCATAAAAATCCGTAATTATCCAAAAATTGTCATACACAATATTATACACACAATAATCATAAAAATATATCATAAAAAGTTTTGTAATGTTAAAAGAACAGATATCATCATCAAAATTTTACAAAGAAAGTCCGTAATATTAAGAAAACAGTTGTCGACGTAGCGTTTCGGTGAGTACGTAAATAAACACCTTCCTCAGGACAGTTTTCTAGCCACTAATAAATGGTGTTAGTATTCGATAAAACCAACCCATCCACTGAATCTAAAATTTCTGGAATCTAAAATCTTTGAAAGGGTAAATGATGCTCTCCTCTTCAAACATGAATCCTTGATTGGCAAAATATTGTTCTTATGGGTATGTATACTGGTGCCACCATCAATTGAATAAAATCAGGGTGCGAGTGCCGAGGATATCTCCAGCCTTTGTGGTATGCAAAAACGTTACACTTTAGGCTGATATGCCTATTTATGGGGCGTCGTTACAGATATGTGCACAGCCACTGGATATGGCCTCTGTCGTCCCACCTGATACAGCAACCACGGCCTCCCTGCAACCAGTATACAGCGTCCGGATCGGACGCTGTATACTGGTTGCAGGAGGCCGTGGTTGCTGTATCAGGTGGGACGACAGAGGCCATATCCAGTGGCTGTGCACATATCTGTAACGACGCCCCATAAATAGGCATATCAGCCTAAAGTGTAACGTTTTGCATACCACAAAGGCTGAGATATCCTCGGCACTCGCACCTGATTTTATTCAATTGATGGTGGCACCAGTATACATACCCATAAGAACAATATTTTGCCAATCAAGGATTCATGTTTGAAGAGGAGAGCATCATTTACCCTTTCAAAGATTTTAGATTCCAGAAATTTTAGATTCAGTGGATGGGTTGGTTTTATCGAATACTAACACCATTTATTAGTGGCTAGAAAACTGTCCTGAGGAAGGTGTTTATTTACGTACTCACCGAAACGCTGCGTCGACAACTGTTTTCTTAATATTACGGACTTTCTTTGTAAAATTTTGATGATGATATCTGTTCTTTTAACATTACAAAACTTTTATGATATATTTTTATGATTATTGTGTGTATAATATTGTGTATGACAATTTTTGGATAATTACGGATTTTTATGAAATGTTTTTAAGAATATGAATTGTGGATTTTTGGTGTAATATTTTTATGACTTTTATATAAAGATTGAAAGTGAATAAAAATTTATGTAAACTTACCTTGAGGGTATTAGACGTTATGTTGTGACTTCATAATATTGGACAGATTACTTTATTAACCTTTGTTTTGCCAGCTCTTTACCCACCAACACTAGTTCAACGTGTGATTTTTCACTTTTGGTAGGGACCCCCTTTTTGTTTCACATGATTCCCCTGTCCCGAATTGGATTTTAAGGGGGCTTCCCTTTGTTTTTCCTGTAGCATGTGCAACAATGGGATAGCTTGGCCCATAGTACAGTCCTCCTTGCTGACTTCACGTGTGAAGAGCTCGAAAGGAAGTAGCATTTCTGTCAGGCATTTAACTAGGCCCCATTGGTCCATCTCAACGGTCATGCCTTTCACAGTAGCATCCCCTCTTTGCATGACATATTCATTGATTGGTTTGTACTGCTCAAACAGACGTTCAAGCATGTAATAAGTTGAGTTCCAACATGTTGGCACCTCCTGGATGAGTGCTTTAATTGCCACTCTATGGTCATGTTGAAATATCCTCAGCTGCTTCCGGGCTTTAAAAGAATGGCTGAAATGTGTGCAGATTCTTCTGCAGGTGGTCAGTAAGTTGCTGACTTGGTTTTCTTTTTTCAGAAAGTCTTGAACAATAATGTTATTGCAGTGCGCCAAATACAGGACCCTGAAATAGCCACCATTAGACATGGCCCTAACGATATTACTACCATTGTCCGTGGCAACAAAATCAATGTTAAGCCCTCTTGGGTGCAGCCATTCAAAAACCTTGCCGTTAAACCCTTCCAGAATGTTTGCAGCAGTATGAGATTTCTCCATGGTGAACATGGCTACAGTTGCATGTTTCTGAGTGGCATTAAAAATCTCAGCAGTGTCAACACCTGCAGATATCTTTTCTCTAACCCCCACAAAAGAGATTCAGTGTGCAGTGATGCACATGTAATCATTGGCTTGGCAACTGGTCCACATGTCTGTCGTCAGGTGGATAGTTTGAACAGCACTCTGCTGCAAAGCTTGTCCAAGCAATTCCAGCATGTCGTGATGTAGTGCTGGAACAGCAACTCCGGCAAAATAGGACAGCCTGGGAACCTTCCATTTTGGGCAGATGGCTGTCACAAATTCAAGAAAACCCACCCCTTCCACAAAAGAAAAAGGGAGGAGGTCCAGTGCTAACATTTTAGCCAGCTTCGCATTGTACAGACGTGCCGTTGGGTGGTTGCGTTCGTACTGCCCCTCTGACCTAAACATGCTGAGAATGTTAGGCTGGATTTTTTTCATTTCTGGTGGCACTGATGCAGGTGACTTCTTGGCGCCAGATGTTGTTAGGCTCAACGCTGCACATTTTTTCGTTGCGGTACTCTCTTGCCTTAGTGTCTCAGCCTGACTCTTACTCTTGTGCCACTGAGATGTTGCTGAGGCTGATGAGGATGTGGGCGGTACCACTGCACTGCTGGGGACAGGGCTACTTTGTGTTCCAGAGAAAATGTCTCCCTCTTGTTCACCTTCCACCGTGATCGTATCTTCTACTTCTTCATCACCACCAACAGCAATGGGTGCAGTTTTTTGGCCTTTAAGGTGCGCCTCCCACTGGATCAAGTGGTGTTTTTTCAGATGGGTTGTTTGGCCTCCAGTACCATAGTTTGTACCAAGCTTACCCCGACTAACACCTTGTCCACAAATGGAGCATAAAGCAATGTTCTCCTCCTTACTGCTAACCGAAAAGAAGTCCCAAACTGGGGAGGTGTACTTTCTGGTGGTGCTGGAGGTGCCACTAGCAATGCCGGATGAACTGGAAGGTGGGCGTGGTGGAGTTTGACTCTCTGCAGACGCAGTACCTACTTCTACTGAGGTGGTTGTGCTGGATGTAGGTCGCTGCCGGACCTTTGCAAATGCAAAAATGGAAGGTGCAGGTGGTGTTGGTGTTATCTGTATTGGTGGTATCCGTGCTACATCCCTTACAGCAATTTGGGATAGGGTAATAATGTCGGTCTCCACTGGGGCAGGACAAATGTCCATGATGACTGCCTCGTCATCATCCTCCTCTTCTACATCCACCTCCATAACTCTAAGGATTTCTGGAACCTTCCTTTTCCCTAGCCTTCTCTCGTGGCGTGTCTCACTCTCAGACTGAGGTGGTGGCATCCAATTGGCAACTAGATCATCAGAAGGGGGGGCTTGCAGAAGAACTCAATGGACTAACCCTCCTTTTCCTTGCCGGGGATCTGGAAGACAATGGATCTTCTGAAAGAGTGGCTTGCTCTTCTTTCTCTACAGGAAGCTCTAGCTCCTGAACTGCCCCTACTTCGGGAGGAACAACTACTATTGTGGGCGGTGGTTGCGGCTGTTGTTGTCCACTTATCTGAGTTTCCTGTGTTGATTGGGTACTACTTTGCGAAAACGATAAGTCAATTTCAACATCACTGCTCGTTGGCGTTGTCGGGATTAGACTGGCTGCCTCTGCGACAGACTTGGGCTTGGGCCTAGGTTTAAGGGATGGGGCCACTGATGCGGGGGTGCTGCTCCCAGCTTGCTCCCCGGACACCGCTGCTGCAGGCACAGTTTTTGGTTTCCTAAAAAACATCTTGGGCGGCACACCATTCTTGGTAAGTGGCAGTTCCTTCTTCTCACTGGCTACTTTCTTTGTACTGGAGGACCTGGTACCTTTCTTTGGGGCCATCTTCTTCAGATGTCAGCAGCACGCAGTGGCACAAGTTGAAGAGATGTCTGTTTGTGGTCACACGTCACGTGATGTTGTGCGCAGCAGGACTTCTGTCTTTCAGTACAACGGGTGATGATGACACCTCCTCCTCAGTCTTTTGTGCACCTAAAAGCAAAGAACCCAGAAGAACATCAGTGAAATGTGGCATTTGTTGTTGTGGTTCAATTCCTACTGTTGTATTCCGCTTTAGGTGTCCGTATATAGGTTTTCCTGAGACATGTCCTTATATAGGCACAATTCGCATTGCCCTTATATAGACATAGAATCCCAGTCCTTATTTAGGCATTAGCCGTGCACTCCAAATACAGGCAAGGTCACCGACATCCGTCCACCCTAACGTCACAACGAGTTCTTAGAAACCAGACCCTTAAGCTCTCGGGAGTTCCCTTAGCACAGGATTATTGATTTCTCCAAGAACTCATCTATTATGTATGAACCGTTATACCTTAAGGGTTCATTCATGACGTCTTCCTCTGTCCGACTTCACGTCAATGCTAGCATTCCAAAGCACCTATCAGGTATAAATATACCTTCCCTTGCCCAAACAAGTTAGAGGAGACCTCGACTTCAGAGGAGCCCGTATCCCCGCCTGACGCACTAAGAAGACGCTGAGTGGAGAGGTGTGGTGCAGCGGCCAGGGCAGCTGACTTCGGAGCACAGGGTTCACGGTTCGATCCCCGGCACCGGCGGCAGTTCAGCTCAGCACCATGTGACTCTGGGCAATAGCTCACTTAATTTCCACTACGGCCCCCAGCGCCTTGAGACCCGTAAGGGTGAGTAGCTGCGCTATATAAAAACGGACATACATATATACATTCCTGCTCGCAGAAGAATCCAGCTTCCAGTGTTCTGACTCCCTTCGCGGGGTGTTAGAGTTCCAGATCCGGCAGGAGATTCCCACCTCTCTCATTCTCAAGGTATGGAGCTGACTAGAACCTAGAGGGACTCTTGGCATACTAGACTTAACATAATCTTAGCATACCATACTAGAGAATACTCCACCTATTCTTACCTTTCCCTACACCTAGACTACGTTAGGTACATTGGGGTAGAACTAGCTTAGAGACGCATCGTATGAGTACTCGCATTTTTAGCTCATGTTATTTATGTACGTGAATATATGCTAAAAGATAATGCTAGCGCAGTATTATTTATTTCTACTGCTTACGCTGTACATTATTTATCTTGCATACTGTCTTGTGATCATAACAGCACATATCTCTTACACGAGAAACAAGACTGCTCAATAAAACCTCTTTATTGAAATGCTCGTCTTTTCTTTCTGTGTAACTCTATGGAAACTAAGCATGCACGATTGACTGAGTGAAACTGTTATCTATTGTTTCCACGATTCTGTGACGTGTTCCGATTCTAAAGGGAAACAAAGTAGTCATGTTTATGCGGTTGCCAGAAACTACTCCCTTCTTGTTCTCAAGGAGTTTCTAGTGGCCTCTGAGCTAGCTGGCACAAAAG
>CAWUFW010030939.1:0-16344 GCA_963921515.1 Calotriton arnoldi
CACATCCAAATCTGGAGGGCGGGAATCCTGGCTGGAGTCCCCCTGCTGCCTGCTGCAGTCCATCTCGCCATATGGGTGGGGAGAAAAGTCCTGGCGGAGTTAGTGGAACCGCGGCGGGACTGTGGCGGTCCTCTTTCCCATTGCCAGCCAGCATCTAAATCAGGCGGGCAGACCACCAGGGTGGCAGGCAGTAAGACCGCCAAAAAAGTGGCAGCGGGACCAGTCCCACCAACATATAAATCAGGCCCTTAGTCTACTGGCAGAAGATATAGAAACACTTGCAGTTTCTAAGGGATTGGGAAAAATATACAAGGGGATTCACAATTCAACACACTAGAAACCTCCCAATCTGACTTGTGCATTAAAGTCAACAGTGCCAGGAGAAGTGGCTTGAAGGCAAAATTTAGAAACAGTCCCACATTCCCACCATTCAATAAACGTGAGTTGCACCATGAGCTGGTAACAAAGGATTTGTAAAAATCAAAAGAAACAAACAAACATGAGAATCTGACAAAGGAAGACAAAAGTGCATTATCCACTCTTGAGAATGACATAACAATTGATATAAAACTTGGCGACAAAGAGAGTAATATTGTCATCAGGAATAAAATTAACTATATGGAAGAAACTGTACGGCAATTAAATGATGTGGAACACTATGAGAAATTATTGTTCAATCTGACAAGTAGTTTATCAGATTGGATTGGAAAAAAACTAACAATGTGTAAAGAAGATAATTTCTTTAATGAAGACAAATACAAATATTTATTGGTGAAACATCCCATAGTTCCTACAATATAGATCTTGCCAAAATTTCATAAAAACAAAATAAATCCATAAGAAAGACTATTTGTCTCTTCTAAAGGCTCCTTATTTGAGACAACCTCCTTCTACATTCATCACATTTAGGCACTAGTGATTAAGGATGCAAATGCACACCTGAGGGATGTTATTTATCTATTAAAGCATCTACAGAGCACACTATGGAATTCCACCTATAAATATACAACTATGGATGCAGTCTCACTCTACACAATCATGAGATAGGACTGTCAGCATGCAGATTACTGGAGAAAAGAATAATAAAATACTATAATCACATCTGAATGCTATTGGAAATGTTTGAAACATGCCTAAGCAACATTGTGTTTCCGGTTCGAAGGAGATAGCCATAGACAGTAGCAAGGTACAACCATTAGTTTTCCTTTTTAACTCAGTGGTGCAAATCTCACACTAGTGTGAGAAATAAAATGGATGGGGTGAAACAAATGAAGAATATTAGGACATGATCTTCATGTGGCTACAATTCATAGACGATCTTTGTATCATATGGGATGGACCTGAACTTGACTGTAAAACATACCACATAATTCTAAATTCCAGCAAGTTGAATTTGAGATTCACGTATGAATTAAAAGATCAACGATTTGTCTTTTTGGACACCAAAATAGATATTGAAAATAACTGGATCCAAACAACTTTACACAGAAAATCTATAACAAATAATGTCCTGCATGCAGAAAGTTTTCACCCGCAAAATCTCAAGTGGAACATACCATATGGGGAATTCCTGAGAAAAAACTGCAACTATTAATTTTGATTAACATAGAAAAGAAACAATTGAGAGATTGTAGGTGATATCCTAAAAATGTGGTAGAAATAGTTCATAATTAAAAGACAGAGAAGAACTCCTCAATACATGTGACCAAATGAAGAAGCTAAACGATGAATCCAAGAAGCAACTGGACTTAAAAAGATCCTAATGAAACATTTGAGATACCACAGAGTGAGTACACTATTGCAGAAATGATTGAAAATACACCATTTACTACATGTAGAAGAATAAGAAATATTCATGAAAGACTGGTTCACAGTCACCCTTAAAATTAATCCAAAAGTATTGGATCATGGAGAAACAAAAATGGCTTCTGCAAATGCAACCACTACAAGGCATGTCAAATTTGAAACAATATGCAACAATATGATACTCACTCAGGTCAAATTAAAAAATATAAGCCACAGAATCATCTGTATAAGCACATAAATGGTTGTTATCTTCCCATGGTCATGAAACCTAAAATATATTGGAAGTACAACATCTGATTAAAAAACTGCATTTTGGAACACATAAGAATAGTTAACAATAAAGATAGAAGCTATGCAATGGCAAAACATATGAAAAAGAAACACAGTAGTGACTTGTGTCAAATGGACACATACTGGAGACTGTTAAAGAGTGCACTAAAGGACTAATGGTAACCCATGACCAAGAATGAATCAGGCCGAAATGCATATAAATCTTTCTGTATTAGAGCCACTGAATAAATAATTCATCTTAAACTACGAGTGCATCTCAGTTTTAAAAAAGGGTTATATATATATTTTTTTTCACTGAAAAGAAATATGGCTAAAGTGATTTAAGTACTGGAATGAGAAATAAGCTAATATGAAAAAAACCAAAACCCATTGAAATACACCAGTTATTGTTTAGTGAGCTAACTATAAATTTCACCTCATCACGCACTGCTTGTTACCTTACATATTACATCACTAATGACATATTTCATGACATCATTCATTACATCTCTGTCATAGTCTCCAGCCAAACCCTGCATCCAATCTGCATCAGGACTTGGACTCAGTGCCTAGGTAGCCACCACTGAGCAATCAAAACAGATGACGAATACAACAAAGTTGGTAGTATTAAGGTGTTCGCTACCCCACCGCGTTTCTCTCCGAGAATAAGTGGCTTGGGACTTAGCGATATAACGATACTCCTCTCACACGTTCGTTTTCTGCAACTTTGTTTATTATGTCCTACTAATGCATTTCGCCTACGCAGAAGCCTTGTTCACATATTGGCAGCCGTCATTAGAGAACATATATATAGAACATAATAGTCTTGTGATTGCTTGTCATTACTAACAGAAGAAAACATACTATTTAATGAATTTGTTTACTTCATGATATACTCAATACTTTTTTGATATTTTACTTTTTTTTTAAGAGTTTGAATCATTGGTTTGCTGGTATATACATGTTCTTATGCCACTACTGCCTTCAGCCTGATGCTGTCTCAATCACCTTTAAAGCATCTCTTATAAAACATCTCTTTTAAATAAAGATGTTATATGGGATATATCTGCCCTTGTGGGCTTGTGTGGATTTACATCCACCATTTAGTTCATCCCTAATAACTTACAGTGATTTATTTATTTAATTGTACAATGTAATATAGTACAATACAATACAATACACTTTTGCCCAAGTGGGCTTATGTAAATTATATCACCAGCCACAATTGCAATGCTTAGACCTATCGAAAAAATGTTCCCAATGATGAAAAAAATATATAGTAATGAAATTTAATATGAATGCTGACATAATAAAGTTTATGTGTTTCTCTTGTTAAAAAACTGTTAGTGACTTGTTAATGTATGTACATGTTCGGCTGACTCCAAAAAGTGGCAATCAGCAGAGAAGAGAGAAAGGGTAAACAAATATATTCTTTTTGAGTCTACAACTTAAGTGAAGGCCATTTAGAATTATAACAAATTAAAACAAATTTGGCTTGAAACTGAACCCTAAGTACATATTATACTGTTTACATTTTCATAAATGTGAGTACATTTCTTCATCCTGGTTTAACCCCAACGGAATCTTACTGTTGAATTTTATAATATACCTCGATTCTAGTTTTCTCAATGTTTTTTCTCGATCTCCCCTTCTAAAGGATTTGGGTACATGATCTATCACATAGTAATTCATGTGCTTCTCTTCATTGTTGTGAGCGAGTGCGCAATGCCTTGCTACTGGATATGTGGAATCCCTGTTCTTGATTGCCAACATGTGCTGCAATATATGTTTATGCACTGGAAGTTCGTGCTACCGATATATTGTAGTCCACATGGACATTCCAGTACATAAACAGCATAGCCTGTTTTACAGTTCAGGGCTCCTTTTATTGCATGTGGCCAAGGTTCTAGAGATGTTACGTGATGAGATTTGTTGACACCATGTTCACATGCCTTACATTTCGTGCATTTGCGGAAACCTTGTTTGATGTTTAACCAAGTCCCTATCTCAGGCTGTGTTGGAGTAGTTTTTACTAAATCATCTCTCATTGACCTTCCTCTTTTGTAAGTATTGCCAATCTTCTTGGCATTGTTTTACCAATGACTGTGTCACTGCTTATTTAGTGCCAATATTTGTTCAATATTTTTTGTATGTTGTTATGCTGTCTACTGTAGTACGTTATGAATCTCAATTTGGGATTTTCATGATTCAGTACCTGTTTTTTTCGTGGTTTGAACAGAACCTCATTATGTTTCACTTTGTTTGTTTTGTGTACTGCTTTCTTATTATTTCTGATGCACATCCTCATTCCTTGAACCTTATTGCCATTTCTTCTGCAGATTTTGCTAATTCTTCATCTTCACTACAATTTCTGCGCAATCTCAAGGCTTCTCCATAAGGAATACTTGCCTTGAGATTGGTAGGATGGAAACTATGTGCGTATATATATATATATATATATATATATTATCTACTGGCGGTCACCAGTAGATAGTTATAGTTAGGACCTAGTTTCCATAGGAAACTCGTTTTTGTTTTCTCAATATCTTTGGCGCCGGTTGATGAATCTTCGCGAAATTTTCAAAACTCGTAGCCCGCTCCGGTCAGCTTCTGTCTTGAAAGTTTCGGGGTGATTCGACAAGCAGGGGCTGAGAAAAATGGGGGGTCCCAAACGTGTTTTCTCCATGTTAATTTCCATAGGAAACTTTAAACACAGCTACAGCCCGAACTGCTGAACGGAATTACACCAAATTTGGCAAAAAGGTAGCCCTTGTTTCAGAAAGAGACCTTTTTGTTAAATGGTGTAAATCCGTTAGGTAGCTCCTGAGAAATTAAAAGCAAAGAGGTCAAAAAATGCATTTCCCATAGGAAACTTTAGACACGGCTACAGCTCGAACTGCTGAACGGAATTACACCAAATTTGGCAAAAAGGTAGTGCTTGGTTCAGAAAGCGCCCTTTTTTTAAATGGTGTAAATCCGTTCAGTAGTTGCTGAGAAAATCAAAAAATAAAAGTTTCGATATATAGAGGCACGGAGGATCCGCGCACCCTCCCGACCACGAGCTTTATTCTAATTGGCTGTCAACACTCCAAACCAGGAAGTGTTGGCAGCCATCTTGTGCCTCGGTAACCAAGGCACAAAAAAACAGAAAAACAATTGTGAAAAACAAGAAAAGGGGGCAGGGTAGAAACACCCTGACCCCCTAGGCCTGCTCAGGGGGTCCCACAAGGACCCCCAAAGCCCAAAAAAGCATTTTTTTTTAAAACTAAAATCGGTGAGATTTGCGCACCCAGCGCGAATTTCAGCCGAAATTTTTAAAAAAAACGAAGCGCCGGGTGGGCCAAGTCCCGGGGGCATTCAATAATGTAATTGCGGGGGCCCAGGGAGGCCCCCGCAGCCCCGTGGACCACCACCCCCCGGGGCTTTCCATAAACATTTGCGTGGGGCACACGGCCCCCTCGCAGCCCCGGGGACCACCACGCCCCAGGGCTTCTTATTTTTAATGTGTGGGGGGCCTCCAAGGCCCCCCCAAGCCCCGGGGACCGCCACTCCCCTGGGCTTTTATTAATTATAATCACGGGGGCACACGGCCCCCCGCTGCCCCGGGGACCGCCACCCCCGGGTCTTTTATTTTTTTAAACATAGACGTGTGTGGGGGGGCTCGAGCCCCCCCACACACACCGGGGACCACCACCTGCCCGAGGCTGTGCAATAGGTGGGAGGGGGCCGTGTGGCCCCCCTCCTGGAGCCCTTGATGGCCCTGGGGACCGCCACCCCCCAGGGCCGGCTCCTGCAGTGTCCCGGGGTACCCACCCCCGGGACACTGCTGTTTGCAATGACAGGGCGGGAGCCACGTGGCTCCCGCCCTGTCATTGCAAACTGCTTTGCTTCATTGAAGCGAGAGCAGATTGCTTTTCCACAAGGGGAGCTGCATGTCAGCAGCTCCCTATGTGGAAAAGCAATGCTGGCTCCTGCAGGACGCGGGGAGCCGGCGGGACCGTGGGGGCATTGGGGCTCTCCCCACGGTCCCCAACAGATAGGGCCTGCCCCAGGGGATGGGGTCCCCGGGGCTAGAAGTGGCCCAGGAGGGGGGCCATGCGGCCCCCCTCCAAAAAACATGCCCTGTGGTGCATTTTAAGTTGGGGAATTAATTCCCCTTGAATCCTGGGGGTCCCTGGGGGCAAACTAGCCCACCAGCTACCTCCAGTAAGCGCCACAGTGCTGCGTTGCAGAGAGGTGGTCCAGGCTACGCCCCTTTTTACACCTCTCTGCAACGCAGCTCTGTGGCGCTTACTGGAGGTACCTGGTGGGCTAGTTGGACCCCAGGGACCCTCAGTATTCAAGGGGACTTTATCCCCCAACTTAAAATGAACCACGGGGCGCGTTTGCACAGTGGTGAAGGGAGGGGGCGGGACCTGAGGTGACGTGTGCAAACACACCCTGTGGCGCGTTTTAAGTTGGGGAATTAATTCCCCTTCAATCCTGAGGGTCACTGGGGTCAACTAGCCCACAAGGTACCTCCAGTAAGTGCCACAGGGCTGCGTTGCAGAGAGGTGGTCCAGGCCAAACCCCTTTTTACACCTCTCTGCAATGCAGCTCTGTGGCGCTTACTGGAGGTACCTGGTGGGCTAGTTGGACCCCAGGGACCCTCAGGATTCAAGGGGACTTTATCCCCCAACTTAAAACGAGCCACGGGGCGCGTTTGCACAGTGGTGAAGGGAGGGGGCGGGCCTGAGGTGACATGTGTGCAAACACGCCCTGTGGCGCCTTTCAAGTTGGGGAATTAATTCCCTTTCAATCCTGAGAGCCCCTGGGGGCCAACTAGCCCACCAGGTGCTTCCAGTAAGCGCCACTGCGCTGCATTGCAGAGAGGTGGTCCAGGACACGCCCCTTTTTACACCTCTCTGCAATGCAGCTCTGTGGCGCTTACTGGAGGTACCTGGTGGGCTAGTTGTATCCCAGGGACCCTCAGGATTCAAGGGGACTTAATCCCTCAACTTACAATGCGCCAGGGGCGCGTTTGCAGAGTGGTGGAGAAAGGGGCATGGCCTTTGTCTACCTCTCACCAATCCCACTGCGTGGGGCTTACTGGAGGTAAAGGTAGGTTAGTTGGCCCCTAAAGTACCCCCAGCAGTGAAGGGGACTTCAATCCCCATCCAAGAGCGCACCAGGGAGCGCGTTTGTAGAGTGGTGGGCAAAGTGGGCGTGGCCTGGTATGAGTACTTACCAGTGCTGCTGTGTGGGACTGACTGGAGGTAATAGTTTGGGAAGTTGGCCCCCAAGGATGTCCTTGGGGGCCAACTACCCCTCTTGTTACCTCCAGTAAGTCCCACACAGTGGGATTGCTAAGATGTCTTCGGAGGCCATGGCCCCCTTTCTCTACCACTCTGGAAACGTGCCTCGTGGCAGACTACGGGATGGGGGATGAAGTCCAATTTTGTCCTGAGGGAGTTTGGGGGCCAAGAATCCCTCCTGGTACCTCCTGTAAGTCCTATGCAGCGGAATTCCTGAGCGTTGGTTGGACGCCCAGCACCCTTTCTCCACCACTCTGCAAACGTGACTACTAGTTAAAGTAGCATATTTCTGCACCTCTGACTTAGAGGTAGTTTTAATCCCCTGCCCTATTATGTACTAGGGCCTTACAGAGGAGGTCATGCTAATCACAGGGGTACCCCAACGCATAGTGTTCCCTAGTGTATGTAGGTGTTTTCACTGTATTCTAAGTGTCTTTTAGCATAGCACTGGCTCTAGGCCTGGTTAGTCAGACTCAGTTACCACCAGTACCCGTCTGAAAAAGTTGTGGGCACAGGATGATTTTGCAACAAGGCCTCTTTCTGCTCCTCTGTTGGTTCTTTCTGCACATGTCTTGCTTCTTCCTGCACTTTTGTTCGTCTTTGTGGACTTCTGTTGCTTCTTTCTGCATTTCTTTTGCTTCTTTCTGTGCGTTTTTTCTTCTTTCTTCACATGTCCTACCTCTGAAGGCATAGTTAGAAACTAGCATTTAAAAACCTTTGAAATTCACTTAAAAACCATAGGTTTCAGGCACGTTATAGTTAGAAATTAGCATTTAAAAACCTTTGAAATTCACTGAAAAAACCATAGGTTTCAGGCATGTTATAGTTAGAAATTAGCATTTAAAAAACCTTTGAAATTCACTGAAAAACCATAGGTTTCAGGCACGTTATAGTTAGAACTTAGCATTTAAAAAACCTTAGAAATTCACTGAAAAACCATAGGTTTCAGGGGCGTTATAGTTCGTTGGACATTTCACTTGTAAAAAACCATAGAAATTCCCCCGTTATAGTTAGTTCAGCTAACTATAACTCGCGCCCCCGCAATGCACTGCTGATGACGTTACATATTACATCACTCATGACATGGTCAGTGACATCACTGATGACATCACTGATGACATCTCAAATGACATCACTGATGACATCACTGATGACATCACTGATGACATCATCCATGTGATAATTTCATGCATCTTCTCACACCCTAATATAACTTTTGATACACCCACTCTAAATTACAGACTGCCATTCTCAAAACCATAGACACTCCAACACCAATAACTACATACACACCCACTGATTCTTAGGTCTACACACACATCCACTCACTCACCCGTACAGTCACTCATACTTACTGTCACTCAGTAGAGGACTATCATATGCACTCATACACCTATATAGACACTCACACACCGCCACTCATCCATAGTGGTACTCACACACCTAGTCAGTCATGCAAATAATTAATCACACTGCCATTTACTCACCTATACAGTTATACACACACCAGCTCACTTACTCATACAAATACTAGCACATTCTTACGCTCTTATACAATCACTGATACAAGTACACACTCATCCATACAGCCACTCTCACAATCACACACTGTCACTTATAGCCATTTATATACTCCAACACACATATATACTGCCTTTCACATATGTAGTTACTCACACATGTACCACTGAGATATACATTCACTCACTAACACACCGATACGCACACTCACACACCCAAGCAGTCCATCACAGATGCACTCTTCAAATCATGCACCCAGTGAATCACCCACTCACACATCTATGTACAGAGTCACACACACCCCACCCACACAAACACTCAAGCACCCATACAGATACTCAGACAACCAATCAATAACCCATATAGACACTCATGTAGCTATTCGCACACCAACAGACAAATGGATACAGACATTCACACAGTTTAGTCAGTAACCCATGCATTCAGTAAGATACGTTTAATCACTCACTTGGAGAGTCAGTCACGCACCTACTCAATCATCCATTGAGACACTTATATGTCATAGCAAACAGCAGTGTCCCAGGGGTAGGCACCCTGGGACACTGCAGGAGCCGGCCCTGGGGGGTGGTGGTCCCCAGGGCCGTCACAGGCTCCAGGAGGGGGGCCGCACGGCCCCCCTCCCAACATGTTGAAAGCCCCGGGGAGGTGGTGGTCCCCGGGCCGTGTGGGGGGCTGGAGCCCCCCCACACAGGTAATTTAACTAAAAAAAAGAAGCCCCGGGGTGGTGGCGGTCCCCGGGGCTTGGGGGGGCCTTAGAGGCCCCCCATACAGAAATTTGATAAACCCCGCATGCCCCCGGGACTTGGCCCACCCGGGGGCCAATTAACAACGAAGCGCGGGAGACCGCGCTTTGTTTTTTTTTTTTATCGGCTAGATCCGCGCACCCAGCGCGTTTTTTGCCGATTTTTAAAAAATATATATATTTTTTTTTTTGGGCCCTGTGGGTCCTTGTAGGACCCCCTGAGCAGGCCTAGGGGGTCAGGGTGTTTCTACCCTGCCCCCTTTTTGCATTTTGCGCCCTTGTTTTTGTCTTTTCTTGTGCCTCGGTTCTACTGAGGCACAAGATGGCTGCCAACACTTCCTGGTTTGGAGTGTTGACAGCCAATTAGCATACAGCTCGTGATCGGGAGGGTGCGCGGCCCCTACGCGGCCATAGATATATATGTGATTTAACTTTTGATTTTCTCAGGAACTACTGAATGGATTTACACCATTTAAGCAAAAGGCATGACTCTGAACCAAGGGCTACCTTTTTGCCAAATTTGGTGTAATTCCGTTCAGCAGTTTGGGCTGTAGCTGCGATGAAAGGTTCCTATGGAAAATTGCATGTGCAAAACACGTTTTGGGACCCCCCTTTTTTCTCGGCCCCCCTTGACGAATCACCCCGAGACTTTCAAGATAGGAGCGGACCGGAGCGGGCCACAAAGTTTGAAAATTTCGCGAAGATTCGTCAACCGGCGCCAAAGTTATTTCAAATAGAATGTTGCAGATTTCCTATGGAAAATAGGTCCTAACTATAACTATCTACTGGCGACCGCCAGTAGATAATATATATATATATATATATATACATATATATATATATATATATATATATATATATATATATGTTGCCTACTGGCGGCTGCCAATAGGTAGCTATAGTTAGGACTTAGGGGGTGATTAGGATGGCGGGCGGATCGCCAGCGACGGCCAGGCGGTGGCAATCCACCCGCCATCTCAACCCGATTTCCCCCCGCGGCGGACACAAAGTACGTCCGCCACTTTTCCGCCGGCCGGGCGGACTTGGGCCTTGACATGGTGGCGGTGCCTAGCAGGCACCGCCATCCATATTAGTATGTGTAGCTTAGAAGGCCTTTCCATGGGGCGATGCCGCCATGGAAAGGCTGGTGGGGATTGCTTCGGGGCCCTGTTGCGGGCCCCCGGGGGTGGGGTGTGGGGGTCTGCACTTGGGAGGTACCTATGGTACCTCCCTGCATTGCCATGCACAAGGTGGCAGGCACCGCGCGGTGCCTGCCACGTTGTGCAGCACCCGCCGCAATGTCAAGTATGCGGAATGCGACCGCCAGGGTGGTGGTTGCATCCTAATTAGCGGTGCGGGACCGCCACACGTCTGCCGGCCGGTCCCAGCACCGCTAGGGTGGCGGGCGGAACCCCCTTAGTTTCCATAGGAAGAGTGTTTTTTGTTTTGGCGCCGTTTGTCAAATCCTCATGAAATTTTCAAAACTAGTATGACGCGCTCACTTCAGCTGCTGTCTTGAAAGTTTTTGGGTGATCCATCGAGAGAGGGATGACAAAAAGGGGGAGCCCAAAACAGGCTTTCTCCATGCAGTTTCCCATAGGGACTTTAGCCACAGCTACAGTCCGAACCACTGAACAGAATTGCACCAAACTTGGCACACATGTAGCTGTTGGTCCAGAGAAGTCCCTTTTTTGATGTGATGTAAATCCATTGAGTAGTTTTAGAGATATTAAACAAAATCTAAATTTGTATACATAAGGATCATAACCTCCAAGAATCCAACAGTCCCTGTGCTGAAATTTGATTGGCCACCAACACCTCAAGCAGGCAGTGTTGGCAGCCATCCTGGGTCTCGGCTTCAGCTGCGTCCCACAAAAACCATTTTTGAAAAAAGAAAAGGTGTCAAGGTAGTAATACCCTGACCCCCTAGATGTGATGGTGGGGGCCCAGAGAGACCCTGCCATGGCAAAAATTCATTTTTTTAAAAATGTTCTCCCACCAAAAAAAAAAAAAAAAGAAGCGCTGCTTCCCGCACTTCACCAATGTTTAGCCCCCAGGTGGGCAACGTCCCAGGGGCATGAGCAAAGGAGCAAGGGTTCCCCTCCTATGGATTCTGAAAGCCCTGGGGACCACCACCTCCCCAGGGCACTTAAACGCATGTGTGTGGGTGGGCCCGCTGGGCCCTCCTGCGCTTTGGGGACCACAACCTCCCTAAGGTTAAAGATAAAAGTGATCCAGGGGGGCCATACAGCCTCCCCCGTAGCCCCAGGGACTGCCACCTCCCCAGGTCAAAAGATTAAATGGATGCAGGGGGAGCCTGTACGGCCTCCCCACAGTCCAGGGACTGCCACCTTCCTGGGGCTGAAGATAAAATAAATGTGGGGGTGTGGGCAGCCCCCTCCCTTATTTTAATGTAATTATTTAAAAGGTCAGGCCCCGGGGATTGGGCCCCTGGGATAATTTGGTGGCTACGCTGCCCATTCTATTGTGGCCGGGCCTGGGTGATGGGGTCCCCAGGGATGAAATTGGCCTGGGGAGGGGGGCTGCACGGCTCTCCTCCCCTATTCAAATGTGGCATGGCCACTCATACACCCACTCACAGACCCACTCACTCATGCACCCACCACTCACAGACCCACTCAGATTCATGCACCCACTCACAAGCCCACTCACAGACTCACACACTCACTCACACACCTAGTGAGACACTAACTCACACACCCACTGAGACACTCATGCATTCACTCACACACTCACTCTCAAAGGTTATAGGCTACACTTGGCAAATAAAATTGAAAAATATTAGAAATTCACCTAAAAAACCAAAGGTTACAGGGATGTCATAGTTAGGAAATAGAATTTAAGAAACCTTAGAAATTCACTGAAAAAGCCAAAGGTTACAGAGACGCTATAGTTAGGTTCATATTTTACTTGTATAAAACCAGTGAAATTCAGCACTTATAGTTACCTGAAATAACTATAACTTACTCCCCCACAATGTACTGCTTATGACCTCACATATTACATAAGTCATGACATGGTCAATTAAAACACTGATGACATCATCTACAGAACCACTCAGACACCCACTCATACCCCATAGAACCTCCCATACACCCATTGCCACATAACCCCACACATACCCATTCACAGACCCATACAAGTGCTCACACAACCACCCACTCATCCAATGAGCCACTCACACATCCACTCATTCATACAGCCACTAACACACCTACTAGGTCACCAATATAACCTCTCATGCATCCAGTCATACAGACATTTACACGCCCACTCATAGTCTTTTACAGCCACTCACACAGCCACTCAATCACCCATACAGAAACTCACACAGCCACTCACTCAACCATAGAGGTACTCACATACCCATACAGCCACTCACTCACTCATACAACCACTCACACACCCACAGACCTACTTACATACCCATTCATTCATCCATACAACCACTCACACACCCACTCACTCACCCTTATAGTCAATTACACATACATTTATTCACCAATACAGTCACTCATACCCACTCACTTACCTATACATAGACTTAAACAGCTACTTACTCACCCACACAGCCACTCACACACCCACTCCCTCACCCATACAGCCATTCTCACAGCTACTCATTCACCCATACAGCCACTTACACACCCAATCACACAACTATGCAGCCACCCACACAGCCACTATTTCACCCATACAGACAATAACATACCCACTCACTCTCCAATACAGCAAATCACACAGCCACTCACTTACCCACACAGCTGCTCACATACCAACTAACACATCCATGCAGCCAATCACACACCCATACAGCCACTCAGATATCACTTTACTCACTGAAACAGACAGTCAAACAGCCACTTAAATGAGGAACTTTAGAAATAGTATGACTAATTACTAGTACAGAAATAATAGTAATTTAACTTATGCTGTAGCTTAGTATATATCTTTAAGTCTCAAAAATGTTTAGAAAAAATTTACACTCACGGGATGATGACATTAGTGATGTCATCAGTGATGTCACTTACCATGTCATAACTGATGTAATATTTGAGATCATAAGCAGTGCATTGCGGGGGATTAACCTATAGTTATCGTAGGTAACTATTACTGCTGAATTTCACAGTTTTTTTATGAGTAAAAGGTGAACCTAGCTATAACGACCCTGTAACCTTTAGGTTTTTCAGTGAATTTCTATGTTTTTTTAAAATTCTATTTCCTAACTACAACGTGCCTGTAACCTGTGTTTTTTTTCAGTAAATATATATATATATAACGGGTTTGCATTCGTTTGTTTCCTGAGAAATAATGGAAGTATCACGAGCGAAGACAGCAGTGACATATATATATATATTCACTGAAAAAACCATAGGTTTTAGGGACAGTTATAGTTAGTTGGACATTGCACTCGTACAAAACCCGTGAAATTCCCCCGTTATAGTTAGTTCAGCTAACTATAACTCGCGCCCCCGCAATGCATTGCTGAGGACGTCACGTATTACATCACTCATGACATGGTCAGTGACATCACTGATGACATCTCAAATGACATCACTGATGACATCATCCAGTGACTGTGTGTTTCTGTAAAGTTTAAATATTTTTAATATATATAGGGAAAGGCGTATTGAAGAATGAGTGGGTGTATAAGTGTCTGTATGGATGATTTAGTAGGTGCGTGACTAACTCTATAAGTGAGTGATTAAACGTATCTTACTGAATGCATGGGTTAGTGACTAAACTGGGTGAATGTCTGTATCCGTCTGTCTGTTGCTGTGTAAGTGGCTGCATGGGTTTGTGAATAGCTACATGAGTGTCTATATGAGTTATTGATTGGTTGTCTGAGTATCTGTATGGGTGCCTGACTGTTTGTGTGGGTGGGGTGTGTGCGACTCTGTGCATAGATGTGTGAGTGGGTGATTCACTGGGTGGATGGTTTCAAGAGTGCATCTGTGATAGTCTGTAATGGGTGGGTAAGTGTGTGTAAGAGTGTGTTAGTGAGTGAATGTATGTCCCAGTGGTACATGTGTGAGTAACTACATATGTGAAAGGCAGTATATATGTGTGTTGGAGTATATAAATAGCTATAAGCGAGAGTGTGTGAATGTGAGAGTGTGAGTGACTGTATGGATGAGTGTGTGCTTGTATCAGTGATTGTATAAGAGCGTAAGAATGTGCTAGTATTTGTATGAGTAAGTGAGCTGGTGTGTGTATAACTGTTTAGGTGAGTAAATGGCAGTGTGTTTAATTATTTGTATGACTGACTAGGTGTGTGAGTACCTCTATGGATGAGTGGCGGTGTTTGAGTGTCTATATAGGAGTATGAGTGCATATGATAGTCCTGTACTGAGTGACCATAAGTATGAGTGACTGTACGGGTGAGTGAGTGGATGTGTGTGTGTAGACCTAAGAATCAGTGAGTGGGTATGTAGTTATTGGTGTTGGAGTGTTTATGGTTTTGCGAATGGCAGTCTGTAATTTAGAGTGGGTGTATCAAAGGTTATATTAGGGTGTGAGGAGGTGCATCAGATTATCACGTGGATGATGTCATCAGTGATGTCATCAGTGATGTCATTTGAGATGTCATCAGTGATGTCATCAGTGATGTCACTGACCATGTCATGAGTGATGTAATATGTGATGTCATCAGCAGTGCATTGCGGGCGCGAGTTATAGTTAGCTGAACTAACTATAACGGGGAATTTCCACGGGTTTTGTACGAAGTGCAATGTCCAACTAACTATAACTGTCCCTAAAACCTATGGTTTTTTCAGTGAATTTGTAAGGTTTTTTAAATGCTAATTTCTAACTATAACGTGCCTGAAACCTATGGTTTTTTCAGTGAATTTCAAAGTTTTTTAAATGCTAATTCCTAACTATAACATGTCTGAAACCTATGGTTTTTTTCAGTGAATTTCAAAGGTTTTGTAAATGACAATTTTTAAATGTATTAATTGTTATATTTATTTTTTTGATACTGATTTACTACATTTTTTTAAACTATTTATTTTTAGATATTTTATTTTTTAAATTACATTGTAATTACATTATACATTACATTACAAAATATACTTTCTCAGAATGAATTACTTTAGTTTAAATACTTTGCAAATAGGCAATAGACTTTTAAGTACAGTAGTTACAGTTGTTGCAATGGGCAACACAATTTCAAACACAATGCAACATTGAGCTCAATGTGAATTTCTAGTTAAATGCAATTAGTTACTTTATGGATTACTTTTCTAACCACAGGACTGGATCCTAGATTCAGTCCTGCGACATCTCCTGTAAACAGTTGAGTAAAAGTGTTTTGGTTACAGTAGTGATTTTTAAGGAATATTATTGTATTTTAAAAGTTGACACTTAGAAACTTTTTCACATAGAATCACCAATGTTATCCTATGGGAGGAAATTCACTTAGCAGGTAAGTAGTGTTATCGTTACTTTTTCTTACTCAGTGGTGGATCCTGGATCCAACGCTGCTGCATCTCCTGTAAACAGTTGAAAGAATGCGTTTAAGTCATACAGGCGATTTTTAAGGAATATTTGTAGTTTGTGAAAATCAACACTTTGAAACTTTTCTGCTGAAAACCAGACAATGGATTCCTATGGAAGGAAATACAAGTTACTGGTAAGTACGGTTAAAATTACTTTTCAGGATCAGTA
>CAWUFW010030940.1:0-16342 GCA_963921515.1 Calotriton arnoldi
CTAGGAGCCCAAATCGGAATTACCAATATCCACGGGAGCGAAGATAGAATCTCTCCTCTCCCCTGAGATACTGTCTCCGTCTATTCATAGACTCAGAGCGGTAGAGCAGTATCCCCAGGGAGCGAGGAAACAGGGAGGGACCACCAGGGGCTTCCAAATCAAGACACAGAGGTAGAGGGGACGTCTCAGTAGATATGAAAGAACCTGCAGTAATAGAAAATGAGAAAGAACAGGTTAAGGAAAACTCTATACTTTCCCCACTAATATCTTCTATCAGACTTAGGTGTGTTCATTGTGCTCTCACATACTCACGAGGGGGTTATTGTCAGGGAACTTGTTCGTGGCTTTTATACCCAATTCCAAACAGCAGAAAGCAGATAAATCAAGCCTTCAAGAGACAGGAGGAGTTTGATGTGCCACTAGTTTCTCCACCAAGGCACAAGCCGTCGCCACCTCTGTTTTGGCAAAAGTCACTTCAACAATTTAAAAGTACTCACGTTGCTCTACCTCCGTAAAATCAGGAGCAGCGCGTCCGAGCACTGCGACGAAGGTTTCGTTTTAAGGTGTTGGAAAAGGGGAGGCGTGAGAGTCCCTTCACTCCGTAAAATAGGAAACAACAAAATAATTGAAGTATGACAACGCTTCCTCGCGTTTTGTGGTTAAGGAATCAAAAATAAACAGAAAGGGAAAGACAAAAAACAGCTCTTCCTCGAGATGGTGGGAGAGCGGTGAAGGAAACAGCGCGGGCTCGCGCTGGCTTCTGTAATTAGAACCAGGTGAGAGTAGCGAGTCAAGGCGCTGATAGAAGCGATCCGTAGAGGTTGAGCACCACGCTTCCTCGAGATGGTGGGAGAGTGGTGAAGGGAACAGCGCGGGCTCGCGCTGGCTTCTGTGATTAGAACCAGGTGAGGGTAGCGAGTCCAGGCGCTGACAGCAGCGATCCGCAGAGGTTGTGCACCGCGCTTCCTAGCACTGGCGGTCACAAAGGTGATTCCACGAAGAGGCAGATTGTGGTTACCGGGAACAGGAAGGTCCGAGGAAATCCAAACAGGCAAAGGGCGAGGTCCCAACTGGAAGTGAAGCCAAGCATCATAGATTGGGTGCTCACGGCTTATAAGCCGAGTTTGTCAGCTGATCAGTCCCTGTGCAGCATGGGAAGGCACAAAGCAACACACCTTTCTGAGGCATTATGGGAGATGTAGTTTCTGGAATTATACCTGGAATAGGGTACAGGAAACCTGACGTCTAACAGTTCTCCTCCCTAACGGTCTATACACCGGTCTAGGTTTAGAGGGGTGTAGAGCGTGAAACCTTCTCAATAACACAGGAGCATGTACATTCTCTGCAGACTCCCAAGTTCTGTCTTCAGGGGCATACCCCACCCAATCTATGAGGTACTGCAATTCTCCGTTAAATAGTCTGGAATCTAAGATGCTTTTCACCTCATATTCTAACTCTCCTTCTACGACGATAGGAGGGGTGGAGGTTCAGGGCAGGAGGGAGGGATATACTCCTTGAGCAAGGAAGTATGGAAAACGGGATGTATCCTCATTTCAGGTGGGAGATCTAGCTTTACTGTAACTGGGTTGATCGTTCTTACAATAGTGAAAGGCCCTACATATCTGGGTTGTAATTTACGAGGGCCTGGTAACCTGAGGTTTTTCGTGGACAGCCATGCCTGTCCACCTTCTTTGTAATCTGGGGCAGGACGTCTATGTTTATCTGCATCTGACTTCATGGAGTTTTTGGCTTCCGTTAGTTCTAATTTGGCTTGTTCCCATATAGATAAAAGATGAGTGTAGTGGTCTGTGACTGCGGGGACATCTGAGAGAGGGAAAGAGAGGGGAAGAAATTTTGGATGATATCCTGTGGTGAAGAAAAAGGGTGAAACCTTGGAAGCAGAATGGGTGGAATTATTATACGCGAATTCAGCCAAAGGAAGAGCCTGGAGCCAATCACTAGTAGTAGTGCTGATTAAACATCGGAGATATTGTTCCAGAGTCTGGTTCGTTCTTTCGGTTTGACCATCCGTTTGCGGATGGTAAGCCGAGGAGAGACGATGGTCTATATGAAGAATTTTACATAATCCTTGCCAGAATTTAGACACAAACTGTGGTCCTCTATCGGAGAAAATGACTGAGGGCAACCCATGTAGCCTGACTATGCTTTCAATGAATGTGTCTACGAGTTCTTTGGCGCTAGGTAGTTTCTTAAGAGGGATGAAATGGGCCATTTTGGACAACATATCCACCACCACCAATATAGTGGTGAATCCTCTTATGGTGGGTAGATCTGTGATAAAATCCATGCTGATGGATGACCAGGGTATATCTGGGACGGGCAGAGGCTGTAAAAGACCCGCAGGAGCACAATGTGATGATTTCTGACGGGCACAAGTTGGACACGCTTTGACAAAATTGAGTATATCTTGAGTCATGCCTTTCCACCAGAACCATCTCTGACATATTTGAATAGTCTTTTCTCCTCCAGGATGACCAGCCAATGGCAAGGCATGACACCATCGTATTATCAAGTCTTGGGTTTCTTTTGTAGGGATAAACAAACGATCCTCATGATAAAACAAATCGCTCACTATTTTGTTCACAGGATCTGTCAACCACTTCTCACGATCAAGCGCCAAAAAGGCATGATTTAGTTGTGAAACAAAAGTGTCGGTTTTTTCGCTAATGGATATGATTTTATCCTCAGGTATAATAGGTAAGGGAGTTTCCACTGTGTATTTCTGATCTTTTCCTAAGCGGGAAAGAGCGTCTGCTTTACCGTGTTTTGAGCCAGGGCGAAAAGTGATAACAAAATCATATTCAGAAAAAAAGGATACCCATCTCATTTGTCGAGGAGTAAGGGCACGGGCAGACCTAAAAAACTGAAGATTCCTATGGTCTGAGTAAATAGTGATGGTATGAGGTGAACCCAAAAGATAATGGCGCCATTCTTGAAAAGCCATTTTAATGGCTAGGAGTTCTCTTTCTCCGATGGTATAATTTTGCTCAGCTTGAGAAAGAGTTCTAGAAAAATAGGCCACTGGATGGAGTGTTCCTGATTGTGAATCACGTTGTGAAAGAATCCCCCCAACTGCATATTGAGAGGCATCGGCCTCTACATAGTATGGCTGATTTTCGTCCGCATGTCTGATAATGGGAGCGGAAGTGAAACTATTCTTCAGCGTTTGAAAAGCCTGCTCGGAAATATCATTCCATTCAAAAGATATTCCTTTTTTCAATAATCTGGTGATGGGAGTGACCAGATCAGAAAAACGATTGATAAATCGCCGGTAGAAATTTGCAAATCCTAAAAAGGATTGCACCTCTCTGACAGTCTTAGGACTTTTCCACTCAGTTATGGCTGAGACCTTGGCAGGATCCATATGTATACCTTCAGGAGAGATGACAAACCCTAAGAATTCCACCTTTTGGGCATGAAAGAGACATTTGTCTAATTTAGCAAACAGATGGTGGTCTTGTAGTCGCTGTAAAATCAATTTGACATGTTCCACATGTTCGTTTTCAGTCTGAGAATAGATTAAAATATCGTCAATATAGACAATAACGAAAATATCTAAATATTCACTTAAGATCTCATTTACAAAGAATTGAAATGCCGCGGGGGCATTGCATAATCCAAAGGGCATGACGCAATACTCATAGAGTCCGAACTTAGTGCGGAAAGCCGTCTTCCACTCATCTCCTTCTCTGACTCGGATCAAGTGATAGGCTCCCCTCAGGTCCAGCTTAGTAAAGATTTTAGCCTTACGCACCTGATCCAAGAGACTGGAGATGAGTGGAAGAGGGTATTTATTTTTATCGTCACCTTATTCAAGGCCCGATAGTCCAGGCACGCCCTTAAGCCACCTTCACGTTTGGGAATAAAAAAAATAGGGGAAGAGACAGGGGAAGTCGAATGGCGTATGAACCCCTTTTTTAACATGTCTTGAAGGTACTCATGGAGATATTTTGTCTCAGGTTCCGTAAGAGCATATATCCTACTGACAGGAAGTACTGCACCCGGCGTTAGATCAATCCTGCAGTCGTAGGATCTGTGAGGGGGTAGGGCCACGGCTTTTATTTCGTCAAATACTCCTGCAAACTCATGATACTCAGGGGGCAACGGCGTCGAGTCCGGTAATGATACTGCACAACTTAGAGGAGTGTGCCATAGGGCTGTCTCATGGTAACAATGCTTTAGACAATACGAAGAGCGGAGCGTAACTTTCCTAGAGACCCAATCAATGAGCGGATTATGTAGCTGTAGCCACGGGACTCCAAGAATGGCACCAAAGTTGGGGGTGTTAATGAGATCAAATGAAATAGATTCAACATGACCGTTATCACACATCATTACAAGTTCAGGGGTATGATAGGTGATTAAACCAGATGACAATTCAGTTCCATCAACAGCTCTCACCTTTTCAGGTCGCGTTTTAGGAACGAATTCAATCCCGAGTTTCTTGGCCAATGAGATGTCTAGGAAGTTTCCGGTTGCTCCAGAATCTAATAGTATGGGCATAGTCTTTCTATGTTGTGACGGCAATATAACTACCACGGTGATGGTGAAGTGTTTAGGCACTAAAATCATCGTGTTAGCCAAGAAGTGTGAGATCTGCATGGGAGAAGGACTTGGAAGAGCGACCTCGGTACTCTCCAAGTCTTTTAGTTTTCCGGATACATGGCTGCACCCATTCTGCTAGCTGGGGTCTTCAGAGGTGATCTTGGTTTGACAAGACATTCTCTAGCAAAATGGCCACCCTTGCCACAGTAAAGACAGAGGTTCAATTTCCGTCGTTTTTCACGTTCTTCTACCGTTATTGGTCCTCTAACTCCTCCTATCTGCATGGGCTCACTTGTGTCCTTTAACTCTTTCTTCTCGCTTTTGGCAAAAAAAAGACGGGTGTATTCCCCCTTGGACTTTTCTCCTTTTCTTTCCCTTAATCTATGGTCTAGTTTGACCACTAGGTCTATAAATGAAGGACAATCTTCAGGCGGGTTCACTATTTGAGACAATATATCCTTTAGTTCGTCTTTTAATCCTCTGTAGAATAAAGAAGTTCTCTTCTCTTCAGGCCATTGTGTTTCAGTCACTAGTCGGTTGAAAGTGGTGATATATGTTAACAGATCCCCTGAACTTTGTTTAAGACTCAACAGTTCATTGTCACTAGCCTGCATATAAGAGTGACGGGCAAAGAGGCTTCTCATTCTTTCTTTGAATTGTGGGAGGTTGTACAAAATGGGGTCGTCATTTTGTACAAGAGGCACCGCCCACAGAGCAGCATTCCCACTGAGATAGGAGATAATAAAAGCTATCTTTGCCGCGTCATCTGGAAATGAGGAAGCTCTACATAAAAACTGGAGGTGACACTGGTTCATAAATACTCCGTACTTGCTAGTGTCTCCACTGAATCTCTCAGGCATTGCTAAAGGGGTCAGTGGAGGTGTTACAACTGTCACACTAACAGGAGAAGGGGGAGAGACTACTGAATCTGAGGTAGAGGCAGAAGCGGAGCCTTGGAAATGCGCAGGCTGTATGTAACTCTTTTTGAACTTGGGATAGGTGGCAGCCTCTCTGACTTCAGTCTGTCTTTGTGTTTTCATTCCATCTAACTCAGAAACCAGACGCTGATTTTCCCCTTTCATTACTCTAAGCTCTGTTTGTAAGTTTATAACTGCTGCCGCTAACTCATTCATAGTGGGTAAAGATGTCTCAAGGGATAGGGAGTCATCCATAAGGGTATCAAATGAGGCTCCCGTGTTCATCTTCGCTCAGGGGATAATATAACCGTGGGCTTGGCTTTCTGTCGCGGTCTAGGAGCCCAAATCGGAATTACCAATATCCACGGGAGCGAAGATAGAATCTCTCCTCTCCCCTGAGATACTGTCTCCGTCTATTCATAGACTCAGAGCGGTAGAGCAGTATCCCCAGGGAGCGAGGAAACAGGGAGGGACCACCAGGGGCTTCCAAATCAAGACACAGAGGTAGAGGGGACGTCTCAGTAGATATGAAAGAACCTGCAGTAATAGAAAATGAGAAAGAACAGGTTAAGGAAAACTCTATACTTTCCCCACTAATATCTTCTATCAGACTTAGGTGTGTTCATTGTGCTCTCACATACTCACGAGGGGGTTATTGTCAGGGAACTTGTTCGTGGCTTTTATACCCAATTCCAAACAGCAGAAAGCAGATAAATCAAGCCTTCAAGAGACAGGAGGAGTTTGATGTGCCACTAGTTTCTCCACCAAGGCACAAGCCGTCGCCACCTCTGTTTTGGCAAAAGTCACTTCAACAATTTAAAAGTACTCACGTTGCTCTACCTCCGTAAAATCAGGAGCAGCGCGTCCGAGCACTGCGACGAAGGTTTCGTTTTAAGGTGTTGGAAAAGGGGGAGGCGTGAGAGTCCCTTCACTCCGTAAAATAGGAAACAACAAAATAATTGAAGTATGACAACGCTTCCTCGCGTTTTGTGGTTAAGGAATCAAAAATAAACAGAAAGGGAAAGACAAAAAACAGCTCTTCCTCGAGATGGTGGGAGAGCGGTGAAGGAAACAGCGCGGGCTCGCGCTGGCTTCTGTAATTAGAACCAGGTGAGAGTAGCGAGTCAAGGCGCTGATAGAAGCGATCCGTAGAGGTTGAGCACCACGCTTCCTCGAGATGGTGGGAGAGTGGTGAAGGGAACAGCGCGGGCTCGCGCTGGCTTCTGTGATTAGAACCAGGTGAGGGTAGCGAGTCCAGGCGCTGATAGTAGCGATCCGCAGAGGTTGTGCACCGCGCTTCCTAGCACTGGCGGTCACAAAGGTGATTCCACGAAGAGGCAGATTGTGGTTACCGGGAACAGGAAGGTCCGAGGAAATCCAAACAGGCAAAGGGCGAGGTCCCAACTGGAAGTGAAGCCAAGCATCATAGATTGGGTGCTCACTGCTTATAAGCCGAGTTTGTCAGCTGATCAGTCCCTGTGCAGCATGGGAAGGCACAAAGCAACACACCTTTCTGAGGCATTATGGGAGATGTAGTTTCTAGAATTATACCTGGAATAGGGTACAGGAAACCTGACGTCTAACATCAGGAATATTAAAAATACTTACTGACTTTTATCAGGATCTCTATCGCTCTAGGGATTCTAGATCTGATGGATTGGGGGGCATTGGGGTTGGGGAGGAGAATGAGGGTGGGGAGGGTGGATATGGCTCCTGCGAGAGCTAGGGGTGGAACTAAGAGGGGAAAAATCCAGACAAGGTACATTGAAGCCGAGAGAATGGATGGAACAGAAGGAACAGATAGACATCAGAAAAGTATGATATACAGATGGTTTTTCCAAACAACCCGATATGGATAAAATGCAGATTTGCTCAGTGAATGTGGGAGGGCTAAATGACAGAGCGAAAAGAGCCAAAGTATTTGAGATTTTGCGGTATATGAGACCCAGAGTTATCTGCTTGCAGGAGACCCACATCCCATGGAGCAACAAGGAGGCTCTTCAAATAAGAGGCTACGAGTTGGTAGATCTGCTCCACACAGACCTCCATGATTAGGGGAGTTGCAATATTCACTAAATATCAAGCTGGCATCAGTACACGCACATTGGCGGATAAATGGGGAAGATGGGCAATTTTGACATTAAGTACGGTGTGACGATTGGGACTATTTATGCCTCGAATCAGGACGACCTAAAATCTGGGAGGAGATTGAGTTGGAATTTGCTTCGTGGCCTACACCACTAATATTATTTGGAGATTTTAACATTCACCTTGGGATCTCTCGCGATGCTGGTCTACCCTATAGCGGGGAGGAAACCACAGGTAAATCGGGAGACTAAATGCTCTTAAGGATAGTCATGGGCTGGTAGATGCTTGGGCAGCTAAAAAAATCAAGGACCCCGGATATACATACTTTTCACATCCCCATCAAAAATATGTTCGTCTAGATTATATTTTGGTCCCAGCTAGGAATATTGACGAGGTGGAGATAACCAAATTGCCTTCACATGTTTCGGATCATAATCCGCTTTTGCTGGAAATAACATGTCAGAGTATGGGAGAAACACCAGCTGTTGGTCCTTTGATAGGAAGTTGCTAATAGATGAGAAATTTATGAGTCATATTAAAAAATGGAGAAGAGAGTTTTTGCATGAATCGCTTTAGCGCCTCCCGTACTATAGTGTGGGATGCATTTAAAGCTGGCGGGGGGACGGGCAGGGTGCCCATGCTCCCCTATTTTATTTGCCCTCTACATAGACCCCTTGATTAGATCCATGTTGGCGGATCATGCAATTAAACCAATAGTGATCCTGGGCTATCATACAAAAGTACTAGCCTACGCTGATGACATCGCGGTTGTTACCCCAGACCCGCAGATTGCTATAGACAAGATCGAAAGGCTCGCGATAGGAATTTGGCAAACAATCAGGCTATAGTCTAAACACCGACAAGACACAGATTGTATGTACCAGAAATACGCAATTCCAGGATGCACACAGGACAGATGCAGCTACATATTTAGGGATAGCCATTACCGCAGAGGTCGGCTCGACGTGGGAAATAATTTGGCTCCTCTCTTTAAAAAAATGGAGGGGGGACCTCAAGCGTTTGGATAATCTACACCTATCTATTATTGGCAGAGCAAATGTCATTAAAATGACGATGTTTCCTAAGGTGTTCTATCTATGTCGGTGCATACCTATAGAACCGGAAAATTCCATATTTAAAAAGGCAGAGGGAATGTTTTCTCAATTTATATGGGGGTATAAGAAAATTAGGAGATCTTTAAAATCCATGACCTTACCGCAACACCGGGGGGCTGGCAATTCCTAATCTTCTATATTATTTCTGGGCAGTAACGCTGCAACACATGAGTATATTATTTAGGCCTCAAAGCTGGGACTCGGTTGGGGTGGTGGAGGTGGACAAGGAGACCCCGCCATCTATTTATGAGCTAGCAGTTGGTAAACTTGCTCCAGGGCTAGTGTTAAGGCAGCTGGAAGGCAGCTATTATAAGAAAACACGTTTTAAGATTATAAGAGCTGCCTGGAATATATGGCGAAAGATTAGTAAAAATCTGGAAATACCCAGAATTCAAAGATATACATGGTTGTGGCGCTCATCAGCCTTCCCGGTCCCCTTTTATGATAATACAAGTAAAATATGGGAAAAGGCTGGAATAAAACAGATAGGTGACATTGCCGACCAGAATGGGGTCGTTTCGTTTGAGGAACTCCAGATACGATATGGGCTAGATTCGAGCACTATTTTTAAATATATACAAGCGAGGAGTTGATAAACAAGCTGGTCCTGCAATTCACTAACTTGGCTCGAATCCCGTTATTAGAACTTTTGACGAAAAAGCAGATTTGTGTTAAGGATGTGTATACAATATTGTTGGAGGCCACCCCGGATGACATCTGTAAAGTAGAAAGTGCATGGGCAGCTAAATTGGACAACCCGGATATAGATATTTGTAGGTCATTAGAGCTCTCTAAGAAAAAATGTTTAAGTGCAAATCTCAAAGCCCAAACCTATAAAACATTGTTCAGACTCTATTTTACCCCAGCTAAACTTTGGGCATGGGGGAAACGGGATAATAATAAATGCCCAAGGTGTGATCAGGGACCAGCTGATATAATTCATATGTTTGCTGATTGTGGTAAATTGCTGGCCCTGAAGGAGGGTATTGAACAGTTTTTATGTCAAAATCTGGGGCGGGCAGTATCTCTAACATCAACCATGTTGATATTGGGATTTGATGAAAGATTACAGCTAGACCCTACTCAAGGGTATTTATGATTTATGGCGACAGCTGTCTATCGTATTTTGATTGCTACTATGTGGAAGGATGTAGATCCACCAACATATCAGGCATGGTATGCTAGACTGTATCATATATTTAATCTAGAGATGGCACTGTATAAATGTAAAGGTCGGAGGGGGGGGCGAGGGGTCGACAGGGTATGGGGTTTATTGATGGAAGAGTAGGGGAAGGGAGGGAGGGAAAAAAAAAAAACAAGAGGCCCGTCAGCGGCGAATGTAACGAGCACCCCTCCTCCACAGCTAGACAAAGAGAAGACAGCCAGCCATACGCACTGCACTGTCGAGCACAGATCTTGCGTGTACCATCTGCACAAAAGAGTTCTTCCTTAAACAAATAAGGTTTCCAGATGCTTTGTATCACATCAAACGTGCACACTTTAGAAAGTATTGGTTGAAATTGCACTGCTTTGGGAACCTTTCTAAAAAAAAAAAAAAAAAAAAAAAGAGGTCCTAGATCCCTAATGAAGTTCAAAAGGATCTGGTCCAGCTTTTATTGGGAGTAGCCCTGGCACAAAAAGTATACAAATGGAGCAAAACTTAGATTTATCTTTCTATTGTTATATATTTATAATATATTTCCCCTCTTTGTTCTCTCCGCCTCTGTTCGCATAAATATGTATGCTGTTTAAGTTATTAATGATGTATATGTCATGTTTTGAATAATATATTGTCAAAATATATGCTGGCTCCACTGAAAAATAAACAAATATAAAAAAATAAAGCTGGCCTAAGGGGGAAGCGATAAGTTATGTTGGCCAACAGCGGAAGGTCCGTAGGAATGAGATCAACTCCCTAATGTCACGGTTGGCACAATTGGAGGTAGAACATACTAATCTGATTCACTACGGGGTCAGGAGAGTTTAGAGTGAGGTGGTGATAAAAATAGCTATCGCTAAATCAGAAATTAATAGCTATTTTCAGATACAACTGGCCCAGGCGTATCAGCAACATCAAAGAGAGATGTATGAATATGGGGAAATGGCTGGCAGACTACTGGCCCTTCGGACTAGACAGAAGATAACTAGGAATAATATAATTAAAATCCAAAACAACGAAGGGCAGTATGAAACCAACTCTGAAAAGATTATGGGTGTTTTTGAACAGTTCTACCAAACACTATATCAATTAGACCCTACTGATGCTACACAAATGGCTACTGTAAGGAACTATCCATTGTTGAGTAAAATTGATGAAGATATAGGCTTAGAGCTGGAAACAGAATTCACATTGGAAGAAATAGTGACGGCTCTAAGCTCCTTATCCTCTGGTAAAGCATCTGGACCAGATAAAATTCCAATCGAGTTGTATAAATTACTTCAATACGATTTGGCCCCTTTCTACATGATCTCTTTTTGAACGTATAATATTGAGACATTTCACCCATATCTTGGCAGGGAAACTGATATAATAATCTTCCCCAAGAGGAACCACCAGAGCTGCCCTGCTCGTACCGCCCTATTTCCTTGATAAACTCGGATGCTAAAATTTACTTTCGAAAGCTATAGCCAATCGGCTCCAGAGGGTCATAGCCAAACTAGCTTCGCCATGGCAACACGGTTTTATACCTGGCAGGGGAACTGCAGATCACATAAGATGGGTGATCTCCTTATTGGACATAGCCGAGGTTACTGGCGACGGAATGGCTGTGATCCTCTTGGACGCCGAAAAGCCTTCGACCGTGTGGCTTGGCAATATCTTTGGGAAGCCCTATCAGAGGGGGATTCGGCCCCAAATTAATTACAGCGATTTGGGCGATGTACCATAGACCATATGCAAGGCTACAGGTCATGGGGAACACCTCGGGACCAATCGAGGTGGCCAGGGGAACCAGGCAGGGATGTCCGTGCTCCCCAATTCTCTTCGCCATATATCTGGATCCTTTCATAAATCAGATAATCTTAAACTCCCGCGTCGAACCAATGATAACTAACAACTATGAGACTAAAGTGCTGGCCTATGCGGGGATGACATTGCCGTTATTACATCTAAACTAGAGACGGCAATTCTAGAGATTGAGAGTATGGCGGAGGAATTTGGGAGCAGATCGGGATATAAATTAAACAAAGGAAAGACACAGATAATCTGTACAAGCCATTGTATTATGCAAGACCAACGCCAGATAGAGTCCGCTATATACTTAGGGGTCAGGATAGGATCCGATATGGATGCATTATGGTCAAACAATTTTGACCCAGTACTGGACGATATCAGCACAGAGCTAAGTGGCTGGATAAATTGCACTTACCAATAGTTGGCAGGGTCAACGTATTGAAAATGAAAGTCTTCCCAGAATATTATATTTATTTCGATCTATCCCCCTAGAACTGCCTTCTACCGCAGTACAGAAAATGAACTCAATGTTCTCGAACTTTATTTGGCATTATCAGAAAACAAGACGTGCACTGAGAACGTTAACTCTCTCGCGGGAGAGAGGAGGCTGGAGCTGCTCCGAATTTACTATTCTATTATTGGGCAGCTACCCTGCAGCAGATGGGGTAACCTGTTGATAACAGATAGATCTAGAAGCGAGGATGGTTTACCCTCAATCTATCAGTTAGCCGTCGGTGAGGAAGCAACGGGGCTCTTCCTTAGACAACTGGGGCCCAGCTATTATAAAAGAACTCGATTTAAATGCTTAAAAGCAGCTTGGAAGGTATGGAATAAGGTTAGCAGAATATTGAAAATCCACGAAATATAATGGATATACTCCTCTATGGGGCTCTTCATTCCTTCCAGCTGAGATATACGATGGCATGGCTAGGGAGGTGGGAACGGCGGGTATACAAGGGTTACAAGCCTATATAATAGTAACTTAGAGATCATACCTTTTTCGGAATTAGTCCAGAAATGGGGGATTGATAGTAGGTCATACTTTAAGTATATTCAAATAAAGGGGTGCTTAAAAACAAATCTGGCTATAGGGTTTGATAACCTTGAGGCAATACCGCTATTGGATATGATATATCGAGGGACTGTCGGATCGGGGACTACTATAGCATACTGATGGAAACCCTTCTGACGACTTGGAAAAAGTAGAGACGAAATGGGCGGATAAATTGGGCGATGAGGAGATAGATCTAGATATGTCACTGGAATTGGGGATAAAAACTTTTTAGCGGAAAATCTCAAAGCTCAACACTACAAGACCTTGTTAAATCTGTATTATACCCCCGTGAAACTTTTTGAATGGGGAAATGTGAGAATGATGAATGCCCAAGGTGCCAACATAGCCCTGCGGATAACATACATATGTTTTATGCATGTAACACCTTGACCCCTTTAAAAAAAGGTATAGAAAACTTTTGTCAGGAAACAACCAATTGTGTGATTACTCTTAGCCCACCAATGATGCTACTTGGGTATGATAATCGAGCAGAGTTATCAACACCGCGTAAAGATTTTGTATTTATTATGATTGCAGTGGCTAGGCTATTGATAGCCACGGCGTGGAAAGGATTCAGAACCTTCCTATATATAGCATGGCTCCACCGCTTGCTGAGTGTACATGTGCAGGAAATGTCTCTGTATAAAAACAAGGGCTGGCGGGCGAGGGAGAAAGGGGTAAGATCTGGGCACCCATGGCGAAATGGCTCAGTAAAAAAAGACACGAGGAGCAATCGACATGAGTAGGAGCTGCTATAATAAGGGAGAAGGGAAAAGAATGAAAAAGGGGTTCTCTCTTTTTCTTTTTCTTCTCTTTTTGTCCTTTAAAAAAAAAAAAATATTATTGTATATCACATGAAATTGGATATTATGGTTTGAGTGTTACAAAGTAAAATGTTATCTGCTAGTAATGAAATGAGTGATGTTAACTATGGAATTATGATGTGTTATTGTCTCTATATACTTTTTTGTACCTTGTGGCTAATAAAAAAAAAATAAGACAAAAAAAAGGAGAAGATGTGAACAATTAGTGTTTGAATTATCGTTTTCTGTTCTTTGATATTGCATTTGGAAAGGTACTGCTTTGAAAGAAGTAGTTCATATATTTGATCTTTGTATTATATACAATGTAAATAAGAGTGTTTGTTTTGTAAATGTAAACAGATAGTTGAACTTGTTGTAAATATTTTGAAAAGAGATTTGTTTTTTTTTACAATCTTATTGATTGTATTTTTTTGCCCACTGTTATATGATGATCAACATTGAAATCACTGTGTATGGTGAAATTCAATAGAATCTGAAAACAGCAAAAAAAGAGAACCTGGATATGTTATGTAATTCTAAAATTATGTTGTGTTCTTAAACCTATGATATTATTTGCAATAACCAGTATTTTTTCACTCTCTTTTACAGAAAGTAAAACTAAAAAAAAAGTTTGAAAATATTTTTTTAGAATTTACTTTACAATTAAACTTAATTTGTGAAATAGTTTCAATGAGTTTGATATCTACGTCAATAAACAAAGTAAGATGAAATAATGTAATAAGCATAATAATATGAAGTAATGTTTACAGTCACTTTTAATGTAGTCATTCATTTTTTGAAACTCTACCAACTCACTCACTCCAAACACCTCACTCAATGCCCGTCGCCCCTCATCAAGTCCCACTCCCGCCACTACCCAAGCACTTATAAAATCACCACGCACTACCCTTGCACTCACTCCAATCACCCAAAAACTACTGAGTGCACTCATGCAATCACTCCATGCACTAACCATACACTCATGCAATCATCCAGGCACTACCCATGCAGTTATGCAATCATCCAGGCTTTACCCATGCACTCATACAATCACCCAGGCATTACCTGTGCACTCATGCAAGATAACCCAGGCACTACCCATGCACACACCCAATCACCCAGACACTACTCATTCACTCCTTCAGTTGCCCAGCCAGTTGCCATGCACTTCTCCAATCACCCAGCCACTACTCATGCACTTATAAAATCACTATGCACTATCCTTGCACTCCTCCAATCAACCAGGCACTACTAGGACTGATAGGTAGTTCCAATCCCTGTCCTATTATGTACTAGGGCCTTACAGGGAGGTCATGCCAATCACAGGGGTACCCCAACCCATAGTGTACCCTAGTGTTAGTAGGTGTTTTCACTGTATTCTTAAGTGTCTGTCCGACTTCACGTCAATGCTAACATTCCACGACACCTACCAGGTAGAAATATACCTTCCCTTGCCCAAGCAAGTTAGAGGAGACCTCGACTTCAGAGGAGCCCATATCCCCGGCCTGACGCACTGAGAAGACGCTGTCATTCCTGCTCGCAGAAGAATCCAGCTTCCAGTGTTCTGACTCCTTCGCGGGGTGTTAGAGTTCCAGATCCGGCAAGAGATTCCCACCTCTCTCATTCTCAAGGTATGGAGCTGACTAGAAGCTAGAGGGACTCTTGGCATACTAGGCTTAACATACTCTTAGTATACCAGACTAGAGAATACTCCACCTACTTCTACCTTTCCCTACACCTAGACTAGGTTAGGTACATTGGGGTAGAACCAGCTTAGAGACGCATCATATGAGTACTCGCATTTTTAGCTCATGTTATTTATGTACGTGAATATATGCTAAAAGATAATGCTAGCGCAGTATTATTTATTTCTACTGCTTACGGTGTACATTATTTATCTTGCATACTGTCTTGTGATCATAACAGCACATATCTCTTACACGAGAAACAAGACTGTTCAATAAAACCCTTTTTATTGAAACGCCCGTCTTTCCTTTCTGTGTAACTCTGTAGAAACTAAGCATGCACGATTGACTGTGTGAAACTGTTATCTATTGTTTCCACGATTCTGAGACGTGTTTCGATTCTAAAGGGAAACAAAGTTGTCATGTTTTTCGGTTGCCAGAAACTACTCCCTTCTTGTTCTCAAGGAGTTTCTAGTGGCCTCTTAGCTAGCTGGCACAAGTAATTAAGTTTAATATACTCGATAGGGACATACCGACCTTAGTCCTATGTCAAGCCTATAGGTTATATTATTCCAATGCGCAGAGCCTATTAGGGAAATAGGAACTACACTACATGGCGCCCATCGTTTGGTAAGGAAGTAATTTAACGCTAGATACTGAGCAACTCAGTCGTGCTTTTCTCAGAGACCCTACTCACATACTCCATAAGACGTCTGGAGTGGGTAGGGTTAAATATCCGCCAAAGCTAAATAAGGAAGCACCCTATATATTAGTTGTTTGGTTTGTTCAACGTTGAAGGATACAGTGTTCCAAAATATTGTGCACCTTATCTTTGTTTCCTTGAAACTTGTTCTACATTTTTCAAAAACAAAATGTACGAACACGGTGACGATGCCACCAACACAGGTGGAGCTGCGGCTCAACCAGTCGTAACAGCTTTTAACTTTACAGGTTTAATTGAAACCGAGGAGGGTGTTATAGACATCCATCCAAACTTAAGAAGAGCCATCACTCTAAAACTTATAAAACATGGTCTACCACCAAGAGGCGGTAGAGCAGTTTTCGTGATAGAGGCACACGAATCCTTTCAGACAGAGGTATTCTATTCATGGGTAATATTTCCTGAATCAAAATCAGTAACAAAACTGTTTCAGAGTTAAT
>CAWUFW010030941.1:0-16341 GCA_963921515.1 Calotriton arnoldi
TGTGGCTGGTCGTTGAGAATATCGCGAAGTGGTGTTTTCGTGTGTTTTTGCACGGGAACGCCTACTCTGCATATCATTAGCGTTAGTTGTCGCTCTCATCCGTGGCGATGTGTTTTGCGGCAGCTATCGCAGGAAAACTGGCGATGTCGGCAGTTTGCACCAGCTTGTGAATAGAGCGATAATTCTATCGCCACTTTTGCAGCGCTAAAGTGCCGATAAATCGGCGATGGCTCCTTGAGAATATGCCCCTAGGAGTACAAAATTACCAGTCATAGTCAGGGCCTTTAACCCTATAGATGCGCAAAGTGAGCTTGAGCACTGAGGAAGCAAACTACGGTTTTCTGTGCTAATAAGTCACAATGTCTACTCATGAGTCTAAGTCGAGAGGCGTCCCAAAATCTCGGTATACACAGACCCCTAACTCTTGCGAACCTTTGTATTTACACAAACTTTAACATCGTTCTCGTTTAAACTCTTCTTAATTCCATCTCATCAAAGTAGAGCAAGTATCAATTATGGAAACGTTTTTTTTCTTCTTTCCAGTCTCTATTAATACCCTTCCCTTAACTAAGAAAGGACATTTAGGCACTGATTACGAATGGCTTGGAAAATGGTCTGGATTTCTCCCATCCCAAAGTTGCAGGCAGATATTGGTGGCCCCAGTAACTCCGGTGCCAGGAAAATGTGTCCCATTACGAGTTGGATCCTGAGGGCCCACCAAGAAATGAGCAATTACTGGGGGATATCTAAGTCCAGGTCCGATTTCCCTAGTAATCCCCCATTCCCCCCCCAGACTTTTACAAAGCTTTTGTTTCTTTTCAGTAGCCGAAATCTGTTTATTAAAGTAAACAAGGTATAATTCTAATGAGGCCGGTTACTGCTATTTCCAACCCCTTTGGAATTAAGAAACCACTACTAATGAAGGACTGAATACCTTCTAATGTCATTCGCAATTAGACTTCAATAAGTACAAATGCAATTATATGCGCATTTAAAGTGCTACCTTTTGACGCGCTACCTTGCATGCTATATTCCTTGGTAGCTGTGTGCGCTATATAATTATTCAAATGAAAGCGTCGCTTGTCGGTCTGACTCATCACACTACTAAACCCAATGGTTAGGATAATTTATACAGTTCAGAAAGGAGTGTCTAATCGAAAACGTGTCTTCCTTTTAAGGCCGGTAGGTGTCTAAGGTTTCTTTTGTGGAGATTGCTCTAAATATCAAAACATTTAAATGCATTGCCATATGTTTTTCCATCTGCGTCTCCTTGACTAGGTTCCTCATGAGTGAGTATTCAGTGCACATCCACTTGCTGCTCCAGCTCTAAGCTAGATTTTAATACTACCAGCTGGCGTGAAGAGCTGAGGACATCACATTTTTGTTCACTGATATGACTGTATGCAAACAATAGGTTCCTCCTGGTTGGTGTACGGTTTGAGAAGCTTGGACATGAACATTTAAATACAAAGGGGCATATTCTCATGAATGTGTGATAACCATCGCAAATTTAGCTTAACGCAACTTTGCATATCGCAGTCTATCGCAGGAAAACAACACTGTGTTAACGTAGTATTCTCAACCTGGCGGCACCATGCGATAGTCCCACAATAACGCATCAAATGACCGCGTTAAAACGTTAAAATTAACGCGATGCCGCAAAAATGCGATACACAAACGCGAAAATAGTAGCGATGATGCCAATCGCGATACAAAAATTAGCGAAAACCAGCCACAGGCCTGCAATTCCCACGTGTCATGCGGGAAAATGCACTACAAAAGTAGGAAAAAAACATTCAAACAAAAGCCAAAGAACAACGAAGCACAATGGAGGTATCCGGAGCAAGTACAGAGGACAACCAGAACCCCACAAGCCCCCCGGACGACCAGCCTGGGACATCGGGGTCAGGGAAGGGCAAGGACAAGAAGAGTAGGAAGAAGTGGTTCAGTCCGCAGGAAAACAGGATCCTATTAACGGAGGTGATAGAACACCATCAACTACTGTTCGTCACCTCCACTGTGTCATTGGCAACAAAAAATGGAATATGGCAGACCATCGTGGACAAGGTGAATGCAGTCGGAGTGCTGAAGAGGTCAATGGAAGAGGTCAAGAGGCGCTGGAATGATGTGAAGCGCAAAACCAAGCAGAAACTCACAAACAACCAGAGGGCAGCAATGCAGACTGGAGGTGGGAGTCCAGTGCCACAGGAGGAGCTGGACGAGATGGAGGAAATGGTGTCCACAGTCATCAGTGGGGAGACGGTGGCAGGAGTTGGGGGACCCGACACTGCTCAACATGACCGGACACAACAGCAACAGGGTGAGTAACGACCCGGGACTGGGGGGACGGGGGGGAGATGGGCAGAATGGCACACACGCACAATTAAGCATAGCACATCTGCGGACAAACCATGCCCCAGACCCACAAGTCCCACCAAGAGACCAATGCACCCAAGTATGCAACACCTCCCCACTGCATAAGCACAGAAGCCAGAGGCACACCGCATGTAAGGGATAAGGGGTAGCAAAATCAGAGCTGCAGGGGCGACTCCCCCAAAATGCGGCACACACACATTACATGCAGAGCACATCAACATTGACAACGATGTGGTACAAACCGCAACACGTCCACAACAGAACAGAGGACACAACTGGTGCTGCATGTGCGTAGAAACTGGCCAATCACATTTGGCATTGCCGGGAAATATGAGTTGACAAAGTACAAGTACAAACACACATCCTTGATGTTGTCGGAATGTCCACTGTCCCGCATCAAATAGGCAGCTCCCCCCAAACAGTCACAATGTACACTGTCATGCAGTCTGAATGTAAACATGTACAATGAGTCAACATACATGTGAACACAATGTTAAACTGCATCTCCCCTTCACATTGCAGGGGGAAATCCAACACCTCCTGCAGAGCAGGCCGAACCTCTCTCCTCTGACGACAAAGAGGACCACCACACCTTCGACTCCGACACCCTCCAACAGCTCGTGGAGAGCCTCCGCAGCCCACTTCCAGGAGCAGGGCAGCCCAGCTGCTATGAGGAGAACCCACCCCCTACACAGAACACACAGCAGGCAGCACCAACCACCACGGCTGCCTCCCAGGACACCCACGACGAACACATGGCCTTCCAACGCCTTGTGTTGGGGTGCCAGGAGAAGCTGGCTGAACAGGTGCAGGTGGGATTCGACCGCATGGCAGCCAAACTAGACGCCATATGTGGGTGTCTAAGTCCCATCAGGGACCACTCACAGTCCCTATCGGACACCCACAGTCCACTCAATGCTCTCCAATGAACCATCGCTGACATTGCTAGAGTTTTGACTCTGCAACAAGAACGACTGTCTAGTCAGAGTGCCTCCAGCGATCTCGCCCGGGAGTTGGGACACATGTGGAGGATCATGGAGAACATGCAGCGGACGCAGGCGGAAAGAGCGGCTGCCATGGCTGTACACCAGCGAGAGGTAGCTGGGTCCCTCAATGCCCTAAAGACCCTCCCCATGGCATTGCTGCCACAAGGCCTGGCGCTGATGCATGCTGCTGCTACCACCACATCCACATCTCCAGGCCCTGATGTGTCAGTGCCACACAGTGCTGGAGACAGAACACCACCACCCACATGTGAGGCACATGCAACAGCAGAGGATGAAGATGTGGATGAATCTGCCTTCGTGGTCAGAAGGACGCACTAGCATTCATCTCCGCCATGTGGCCTGTTTCTGCTTGGTTCTGCCCTCTGCATCATCACCTTCCACTGTCCCCCGATGCACTCTGCGACACTCACCTTGGACCTCGACATGGACTGCCATATTCTGTTTGGTCACCAATGACACAGCTATCAGACTGCAGACTGAACTCCTCCTCTGCTGATGTACTTGTCATTCCCTGAAGGACTCTGGCTGGCCCTCCACGGGCCAACAATGTAAAGTGGGGTTTGCATGGCCCTGTACTGCTCCAGCTGCAACACTCCACTGAATGTGCAATAAACATTCATATTCACACAGATGTGTCATGTCTATGATCTTTCAAGTGTGGAAGTATGGATGAATGTAGGGTCAGTGATTCCCTCTTACGTCCATGTTGCTCATGTTGTGGGATTTGGGTCACAGGGTGGCACATTGCCGATTGCGGTCCGGGTGGCGCCGACACTACAACAGGGACACATCCATTAGTTACTTCCTTGTCCAGCCCAGGGCTGAATCACTCCCAGAGCCCCGGGGTCATTGTACACACCATCACGCTGGACTGGCATACCCCAGGACAGCCCACTCCGCTTACGCTCACAGGGGGGGACGACAATGCTACATGTCCCAGGTCTTCCTTGTAGGGATCTGCTGCTCACAGGTCTAGTGTTCAGCATGCCACAGCCACTCCCTCATGGCTGGTTTACACCCACACCACACCCATCCGGCACAGGCGTCACAGGACATGTGACCCTGCCAATAAAAAGAACCTGGTACACGTGCTGGACGCCATTTCCACTCTCTGACTGGGTGTCTCCGTGTGGTTATCATTTATGCATGAGGGCCTAGGGCCCTGCCACCTCACATTGCCCCATGCCGGGGGTGACATGATGGCGTCCGCAACACGGGACTCAGTCATGAAGGGTCCATGGCTAGAGGTGCACAGACTTGGTGGCACCAGATACACTACGGCAGGCACATGCACCCGCCACGGGACGGTGTCTTGCAGTGCACTGAGGTAGGGGCACCTAAAGTGCTGAATGGGTGTGCAGCCTGTGATGATGCGCCATCCTGGCGGTCCAGACTGGTACGGGTTAGTGTGAGCCCTGCTGGACCGCAGTGTAGGCCTGAGCCAGCGGGCAGTGCGGTGCCTCCCACCACGTGGCGTTGCCTCGCGGTTCACAGAGTTAGTGGCACCTCAAGAGCTGAGCGGGTGTGCAGCCTGTGATGATGCCGTGTGCACTGTTATGATCTCTGCCATTGCAAAATCAAGACCCAGAATCAAGTGTGTGACCTGGTGGCCCGCGGTGCGGGGCTGCATGATGTGGAGGGTGCCATGGTCGCGGGCCCCGGGCTTGGAGCTCCCACCGGCACGTGGTGGGCCCTCTTGGAGACATGCCGGTGGCGGAAGGTAAGCAGTGAGGCCTGGGTCTGCAGTGTCGGCACTCTCTCTCCCTCTCTTTCTCTCTCCCTCTCTTTCTCTCTCTCCCTCTCTTTCTCTCTCCCTAACTCTCCCTCTCTTTCTCTCTCCCTCTCTCTCCCTCTCTTTCTCTCTCTCCCTCTCTTTCTCTCTCCCTCTCTCTCCCTCTCTTTCTCTCTCCCTCTCTTTCTCTCTCCCTCCCTCTCTCTCCCTCTCTTTCTCTCTTTCTCTTTCTCTCTCTCCCTCTCTTTCTCTCTCCCTCTCTCTCCCTCTCTTTCTCTCTCTCCCTCTCTTTCTCTCTCCCTCTCTCTCCCTCTCTCCCTCTCTTTCTCTCTCACTCTCTCACTCTCTCTTTCTCTCTCACTCTCTCTCTCTTTCTCTCCTTATCTCTATATCTCTCTCTCTCTACGCTCTCTCTCTCTGTACTTTGATGAGCGCATGACACACCTTCTTATCTAGATTTCTGTCTTGCAGGCTGTGACTTACAGAATGTCCTGAGAAGACCCGCCATGACTCTTCAGAATTGTTGTTTTGCGTTTATTCTGTAAGAAACGTATTATTTGGATATTATGAGATGAATGTATGATTTCCCTTTTTCTGACCACACATGTATGTTAGATGGTGTGATTGTGCGACTTCAGGCAAATTGTTTGGTTCATGATTTCGTGGAGTTGATGTGCAATATCTTTGTCCAAGGGGGGGGTGGGGGGTGCACGAGGTGGGGCCCCGGGTGGAGGGCGTGGGGGGGTCCTGGGGGTGGCGGCGGTGGGTGTTGTTGCCCTATTGGGGCTCCGGGCTGCATGATCAGTTGCTCTGGGGCATCTGTTGTTCTTCATGTGTGGCTATGGGCTGTGCTCCCTTGTCTGGTGCCGGTTGTCGTCCGACTTTACACCAGGTAAGAGCAGGTGTTAAAATCCTGCTGCTAACGTGCCTTATCGCATGTTTTGTGATCTTATCGCCGATCTGGCTGGTCGTTGAGAATGTTGTGGAGTGGTGTTGTTGTGGCTTTTTGCACGGGAACGCCTACTCTGCATCTCGTTAGCGTTAGTTGCCGGGGTCGTCTGTGGCGATGTTTTTTGCGACTGCTATCGCACGTAAACTGGTGATGTGGGCTGTTAGCACCAGCTTGTGAATGGGGCGATAAATTTATCATGACTTTGGCTGCAATAAAGTGCCGATAACTCAGCGATAGATCCTTGAGAATATGCCCCAAAGGGCCTTATTCATGAAGGGCTTCCGCCGCGGTTGCGTCACTTTTTGTGACGCTGCAGCTGCGTAAAAAATGCGCCACACTGTGCCATATTTACAGAGTGATGCATCTAGGCAGAAGCGACACTTTGGAAACCCCTGCGCTACATTATACCTGCGTCAGGTATAATGTATGCAGGGTGGGCGTTCTGACCCAGGAAAGCCATGTAGAAGTGACGCAGCAAAATCTATGAGATTTCACTGTGACACTTCTAGGGCGTCACTGCGTCAGATACTTATGCTTCACAGAAGGCACAAGGACTGACGCAGGCCCTTTTACATGGGACTCGCCCATGTTTAATGACACATTGCTGGAGTTGCATCTGTTTTGCGACACACTCCAGCAATGTGTCATTACTGAGCCACCAGATACATAAGGATTCCTAACGTATCTGGTCAAAACTTGCGACATGGAGTGCCTTACTGTAAATATGGCGCATCCAAGGTGTCGAAAGGAGGGCACAAAGAAAAGTGTTGCCTTCAGGGGTTCAAGTATGTTCTAATTCCTGCAGGACTGTTCATAATAATGAACCTATTTTTTTTTTATTTCAATGTGTTATCACAACAGCTTTTTGCAAATTAAGCATCTTTTTAGTTGCAACATCAGCATGGTATTACATAGTTGAAAGAATTAAGGCGATTTAAATCACTGAACATATCATGTAACATTTAGGCAAATTCTGCCAGTGTCCCTGTTGGGACAGGAAAGCTCCCTGTCTGGTAAAAAAGTGGGTACTCCTGCCATGAGTCTCTACTGCATGTGAAACTGGTATCTTGCCCTTTAGTTTGGGCCTGCCGTCACCCTTACCTAGCATGTGTGCAGGGGTCTAGGCATGAGGTGTTATCCACACTTCACCTGTGACCTTAAGGTGACTACTGTCCTTCTCCTGGTCACATCTTGTAAAGCAGCGGTGGGAGCATACTATGCCTCTAGTTTCACATGGCACAGAAAGGAGAGTGAGGATAACTTCCCCAGAGACTGGAAGTGTGTTGCCTGCATTCCTACTGATGGAAGGTAGTGACCTAGATTCAGGGCCGGAGTGGGAACAGCAACCAGTCCTGTCTGTCAGATTGCTGCTCGGACTGGCCCCAGGAGCAGGGGGGGGGCAGGGGGTGCTAGGGAGAAGCACTGCTCCCGCTTTTTGTTACAGGGGCCAATATTACAACACTGCTGCAAAACCGGCCCCCAGTAACAAAACCAGGCCCCTCAGGTACAAAACCGTCACCCACCTCTCTGGCCCACCATAGAAACACCCGGTGCCCGCTACGGCCAGTCCGGCCCTGCCTTGATTGAAGTGAGGTGAATTTAGAAATTCCATGAGAACAACGTTATCAAGGGGCTCCTGATTAGTTCTTCCTGATCACTACCATTTGGTATATGGTACAGGTATGGGGAGGACTACAGTTTCTGTTCTTCAAGGTGAGGAAGTATCTAGACAGGGCCTGCTTTTTTGTCTCTCTCTAATTAAGGTGATGGCTTCCAGGTGCAAGGAACCCAAGCTCATTGTGCCCTTGGTTTGGATACACCTGCTTGGCCCCGGCTTAGTTGCTACCTCCTGTGAGCCATCACCTTCCACAAAGGATGTGTCAGAGAAGCACCCAGAAAATTACAATTGAAAGAGAACCACCCCAAACAGATTCTGAAGCCTGGGACAGGGGGTGCACATGCTCTTTCTCAAATGTTTGAAAGATGAGCACATCAAAATGAGTAGAAACTTCTAAAATGGCCTTTTCAAATGTTCAAAAGCCCATTCATAAAGCTTTTTTTTAAAACAGAATAAACAGTGTATCCTTAATTTACAGACTCTAAATAGCGAGTCAATGTTTGTGATTTCCAAATAAGGAATCAATATTTAAATAGATTGAGGAATCACATTTTTTGACCAATTGCAGAATGGCCATTTTGCACATTCAAGTTACACCTAGTGGAAACAAGTAGTTCAAAAGTGCAACCTGTATAAATGTGTCAGCATCTTCCACAATGGCAGGTTTGTATGTGATGACGAGGAGGATCAGATACTGGCTGGTTTGCAGAGGAAGAGAAGGAGGCAGGAAAGGATTTTTAGCATTAGAATTACACTCTTTCAGAAGACAGAGGAGGAAAATTACAAGCTACACTCAGACCTAAGAAAAGACAATTCAATTAAAAAGCAAAATGTGGCCCAGGGGGATGGGGTCCCTAGGGCCTGCTAAGGCTCAGGGAGTAGGGGTTGGGCGGTCCCTCCTTTTTAATTCGCTTTACGTCCCAGAGAATGGGGTCGCTAGGGCCTTTTCAGGCTAGGGGAAGGGGCTGCAGGGCCCCCTCCCCTTTCATTATACATTTCGGCCCTGGAGGATTAGGTCCCCTGGGCCTTTTTAGGGTTGGGAGGAGGGGCCACATGGCCCCTTTCCCTTGTAATACATTTGAAGTTCAATTATTGATGAGAAAACTGGGCATGGCGTGGACACGAGTTCTAGTTACCTTAGGGCACTAGTTATAGTTATTTAAGATAGCTATAACAGTAACTGCTGAATATATATATATTCACTGAAAAAACCATAGGTTTTAGGGACAGTTATAGTTAGTTGGACATTTCACTCGTACAAAACCATAGAAATTCCCCCGTTATAGTTAGTTCAGCTAACTATAACTGGCGCCCGTAATGCACTGCTGATGACGTCACATATTACATCACTCATGACATGGTCAGTGACATCACTGATGACATCATTGATGACATCTCAAATGACATCACTGATGACATCACTGATGACATCATCCAGTGACTGTGTGTTTCTGTAAAGTTTAAATATGTTTAATATATATAGGGAAAGGCGTATTGAAGAATGAGTGGGTGTATAAGTGTCTGAATGGATGATTTAGTACGTGAGTGACTGACTCTACAAGTGAGTGATTAAACGTATCTTACTGAATGCATGGGTTAGTGACTAAACTGTGTGAATGTATCCGTCTGTTTGTTGGTGTGTAAGTGGATGCATGGATTTGCGAATAGCTACATGAGTGTCTATATGGGTTATTGATTGGTTCTCTGAGTATCTGTATGGCTGCCTGAGTGTTTGTGTGGGTGGGGTGTGTGTGACTCTGTACATAGATGTGTGAGTGGGTGATTCACTGGGTGCATGATTTCAAGAGTGCATCTGTGATGGACTGCTTGGGTGGGTGAGTGTGTGTATGGGTGTGTTAGTGAGTGAATGTATATCTCAGTGGTACATGTGCGAGTAACTACATATGTAAAAGGCAGTATATATGTGTGTTAGAGTATTTAAATGGCTATAAGTGAGAGTGTGTGATAGTGAGAGTGGCTGTATGGATGCGTGTGTGCTTGTATCAGTTATTGTATAAGAGCGTAAGAATGTGCTAGTATTTGTATGAGTAAGTAAGCTGGTGTGTGTATAACTGTATAGGTGAGTAAATGGGTGTGTGATTAATTTTTTGCATGACTGACTAGGTGTGTGAGTACCTCTATGGATGAGTGGCGGTGTGTGAGTGTTTATATAGGTGTATGAGTGCATATGATAGTCCTGTACTGAGTGACTGTAAGTATGAGTGACTGTACGGGTGAGTGAGTGGATGTGTGTGTAGACCTAAGAATCAGTGAGTGGGTATGTAGTTTTTGGTGTTGGAGTCTCTATGGTTTTGAGAATGGCAGTCTGTAATTTAGAGTGGGTGTATCAAAAGTTATATTAGGGTGTGAGAAGATGCATGAAATTATCACATGGATGATGTCATCAGTGATGTCATCAGTGATGTCACTGACCATGTCATGAGTGATGTAATATGTGACGTCATCAGCAGTGCATTGCTGGGGCGCGAGTTATAGTTAGCTGAACTAACTATAACGGGGAATTTCTATGGTTTTGTACGAGTGAAATGTCCAACTAACTATAACTGTCCCTAAAACCTATGGTTTTTTCAGTGAATTTCAAAGGTTTTTTAAATGCTAATTTCTAACTATAACGTGTCTGAAACCTATGGTTTTTTCAGTGAATTTCAAAGGTTTTTTAAATGCTAATTTCTTACTATAACGTGCCTGAAACCTATGATTTTTTTAAGTGAATTTCAAAGGTTTTTTAAATGCTAGTTTCTAACTATGCCTACAGAGGTAGGACATGTGAAGAAAGAAGAAAAAACGCACAGAAAGAAGCAAAAGAAATGCAGAAAGAAGCAACAGAAGTCCACAAAGACGAAGAAAAGTGCAGGAAGAAGCAAGACATGTGCAGAAAGAACCAACAGAGGAGCAGAAAGAGGCCTTGTTGCAAAATCATCCTGTGCCCACAACTTTTTCAGACGGGTACTGGTGGTAACTGACTCTGACTAACCAGAGCCAGTGCTATGCTAAAAGACACTTAGAATACAGTGAAAACACCTATATACACTAGGGAACACTATGCGTTGGGGTACCCCTGTGATTAGCATGACCTCCTCTGCAAGTCCCTAGTACATAATAGGGCAGGGGGATTAAAACTACCTCTTAAAACGCGCTACAGGGCGTGTTTGCACAGTGGTGAAGGGAGGGGGGGCCTGACGTGACATGTGTGCAAACGCGCCCCGTGGCGCGTTTTAAGTGTCGGGATTAAGTCCCCTTGAATCCTGAGGGTCCCTGGGGCCCAATTAGCCCCCCAGGTACCTACAGTTAGGACCACATAGCTGAGTTGCAGAGAGGCGTTCCGAGGCCACGCACCTTTTTCACCTCTCTGCAACACAACTCTGTTGTGCTTACTGAAAGGTACCTGGTGGGCTAGTTGGCCCCAGGGTCCCTCAGGATTCAAAGGGAATTAATTCCCCAACTTAAAATGCACCACAGGGCGTGTTTGCGCACATGTCACCTGAGGCCCCGCCCCCTCCCTTCACCACTGTGCAAACGCGCCCCGTGGAGCGTTTTAAGTTGGGGGATTAGGTCACCTTGAATCCTGAGGGTCCCTGGGGCCCAACTAGCCCACCAGCTACTTCCAGTAAGCACCACAGTCCTGCGTTGCAACGCCTGTAACAAATTGTGCAGTTGTGTTTAGGTAGTGAAGAGGGTCGTGCTGGGGGTAGTGTTTAAGGGTTTAGGGTAGTGCAGTGGTGTTTGTGTAGTGTAGGGGGTCATGCTGGGGGTAGATTTAGGGTTTAGGGTAGTGCAGTGGTGTTTGGGTAGTGTAGGGAGTCGTGCTGGGGGAGTGTTTTAGGGTTTAGGGTAGTGCAGTGGTGTTTGGGTAGTGTAGGGGGTTGTGCTGGGGGTAGTGTTTTAGGGTTTAGGGTAGTGCAGTGGTGTTTGGGTAGTGTAGGGGGTCGTGCTGGGGGAGTGATTTAGGGTAGTGCAGTGGTGTTTGGGTAGTGTAGGGTGTACTGCTGGGGGTAGAGTTTTAGGGTTTAGGGTAGTGCAATGGTGTTTGCATAGTGTAGGGGTACTGCTGGGGGTAGTGTTTTAGGGTTTAGGGTAGTGCAGTGGTGTTTGGGTAGTGTAGGGGGTACTGCTGGGGGTAGTGTTTTAGGGTTTAGGGTAGTGCAGTGGTGTTTGGGTAGTGTAGGGGTTCGTGCTGGGGGTAGTTTTTTTAGGGTTTAGGGTAGTGCAGTGGTGTTTGTGTAGTGTAGGGGGTAGTGTTTTAGGGTTTAGGGTAGTGCAGTGGTGTTTGTGTAGTGTAGGAGGTCGTGTTTTAGGGTTTAGGGTAGTGCAGTGGTCTTTGGGTAGTGTAGGGAGTCGTGCGGGGGTAGTGTTTTAGGGTTTAGGGTAGTGCAGTGGTCTTTGGGTAGTGTAGGGGGTCATGCGGGGGGTAGTGTTTTAGGGTTTAGGGCAGTGCAGTGGTGTTTGGGTAGTGTAGGGGGTTGTGCTGGGGTGAGTGTTTTAGGGTTTAGGGCAGTGCAGTGGTGTTCGGGTAGTGTAGGGGGTCGTGCTGGGGGGAGTGTTTGAGGGTTTAGGGCAGTGCAGTCGTGTTCGGGTAGTGTAGGGGGTAGTGCTGGGGGAGTATTTTAGGGTTTAGGGTAGTGCAGTGGTGTTTGGGTAGTGTAGGCGGTCATGCTGGGGGTAGTGTTCTAGGGTTTAGGGTAGTGCAGTGGTGTTCGGGCAGTGTAGGGGGTCGTGCTGGGGGTGGTGTTTTAGGGTTCAGTGCAGTGGTGTTCGGGCAGTGTAGGGGGTCGTGCTGGGGGTGGTGTTTCAGGGTTTGGGGCAGTGCAGTGGTGTTTGAGCAGTAAAGGGGGTCGTGCTGGGGGTGGTGTTTCAGGGTTTAGGGCAGGGCAGTGGTGTTCGGGCAGTGTAGGGGGCGGTGCAGGGGGTGGTGTTTCAGGGTTTAGGGCAGTGCAGTGGTGTTCGGGCAGTGCAGGGGGTGGTGCAGGGGGTGGTGTTTCAGGGTTTAGGGCAGTGCAGTGGTGTTCGGGCAGTGTAGGGGGTCATGCAGGGGGTGGTGTTTCAGGGTTTAGGGCAGTGCAGTGGTGTTCGGGCAGTGTAGGGGGTTGTGCTGGGGCTGGTGTTTCAGGGTTTAGGGCAGTACAGTGGTGTTCGGGCAGTGTAGGGGGTCGTGCTGGGGCTGGTGTTTCAGGGTTTAGGGCAGGGCAGTGGTGTTCGGGCAGTGTAGGGGGTTGTGCTGGGGCTGGTGTTTCAGGGTTTAGGGCAGTGCAGTGGTGTTCGGGCAGTGTAGGGGGTCTTGCTGGGGCTGGTGTTTCAGAGTCTAGGGCAGTGCAGTGGTGTTCGGGCAGTGTAGGGGGTCTTGCTGGGGCTGGTGTTTCAGGGTTTAGGGCAGTGCAGTGGTGTTCGGGCAGTGTAGGGGGTCGTGCTGGGGGTGGTGTTTCAGGGTTTAGGGCAGTGCAGTGGTGTTCGGGCAGTGTAGGGGGTCGTGCTGGGGCTAGTGTTTCAGGGTTTAGGGCAGAGCAATGATGTTCAGGCAGTGTAGGGGGTTGTGCTGGAGGTGGTGTTTCAGGGTTTAGGGCAGTGCAGTGGTGTTCTGGCAGTGTAGGGGGTCTTGCTGGGGGTGGTGTTTCAGGGTTTAGGGCAGTGCAGTGGTGTTCGGGCAGTATAGGGGGTCGTGCTGGGGGTGGTGTTTCAGGGTTTAGGGCAGTGCAGTGGTGTTCCGGCAGTGTAGGGGGTCGCGCAGGGGGTGGTGTTTCAGGGTTTAGGGTAGTGCAGTGGTGTTTGGGCAGTGTAGGGGGTTGTGCTGGGGTGGTGTTTCAGGGTTTACGCCAGTTCAGTGGTGTCCGGGCAGTGTAGGGTGTCGTGCTGAGGGGTGGTGTTTCAGGGTTTAGGGCAGTGCAGTGGTGTTCGGGCAGTGTAGGGGGTCGTGCAGGGGGTGGTGTTTCAGGGTTTAGGGCAGTGCAGTGGTGTTTGGGCAGTGTAGGGGGTCGTGCAAGGGGTGGTGTTTCAGGGTTTAGGGCAGTGCAGTGGTGTTCGGCCAGTGTAGGTGGTCTTGCTGGGGGTGGTGTTTCAGTGTTTAGTGCAGTGGTGTTCGGGCAGTGTAGGGTGTCATGCTGAGGGGTGGTGTTTCAGGGTTTAGGGCAGTGCAGTGGTGTTCGGACAGTGTAGGGGGTCGTGCAGGGGGTGGTGTTTCAGGGTTTAGGGCAGTGCAGTGGTGTTTGGGCAGTGTAGGGGGTCGTGCAGGGGGTGGTGTTTCAGGGGTTAGGGCAGTGCAGTGGTGTTCGGCCAGTGTAGGTGGTCTTGCTGGAGGTGGTGTTTCAGGGTTTAGTGCAGTGGTGTTCGGGCAGTGTAGGGTGTCGTGCTGGGGGTGGTGTTTCAGGGTTTAGGGCAGTGCAGTGGTGTTCGGGCAGTGTAGGGTGTCGTGCTGGGGTGGTGTTTCAGGGTTTAGGGCAGTGCAGTGGTGTTCGGGCAGTGTAGGGTGTCGTGCTGAGGGGTGGTGTTTCAGGGTTTAGGGCAGTGTAGGGGGTCATGCAGGGGGTGGTGTTTCAGGGTTTAGGGCAGTGCAGTGGTGTTTGGGCAGTGTAGCGGGTCATGCAGGGGGTGGTGTTTCAGGGTTTAGGGCAGTGCAGTGGTGTTCGGCCAGTGTAGGTGGTCTTGCTGGGGGTGGTGTTTCAGGGTTTAGTGCAGTGGTGTTCGGGCAGTGTAGCGGGTCTTGCTGGGGGTGGTGTTTCAGGGTTTAGGGCAGTGCAGTGGTGTTCGGTCAGTGTAGGGGGTCTTGCTGGGGCTGGTGTTTCAGGGTTTAGGGCAGTGCAGTGGTGTTTGGGCAGTGTAGGGGGTCGTGCTGGGGCTGGTGTTTGAGGGTTTAGGGCAGTGCAGTGGTGTTCGGGCAGTGTAGGGGGTAATGCTGGGGCTGGTGTTTCAGGGTTTAGGGCAGTGCAGTGGTTTTTGGGCAGTGTAGGCGGTCGTGCTGGGGCTGGTGTTTCAGGGTTTAGGGCAGTGCAGTGGTGTTCGGGCAGTGTACGGGGTCGTGCTGGGGCTGGTGTTTCAGGGTTTAGGGCAGTGCAGTGGTGTTCGGGCAGTGTAGGGGGTCGTGCTGGGGCTGGTGTTTCAGGGTTTAGGGCAGTGCAGTGGTGTTCGGGCAGTGTAGGGGGTCGTGCTGGGGCTGGTGTTTCAGGGTTTTGGGCAGAGCAGTGGTGTTCGGGCAGTGTAGGGGTCGTGCTTGGGTGGTGTTTCAGGGTTTAGGGCAGTGCAGTGGTGTTCGGGCAGTGTAGGGGGTCTTGCTGGGGGTGGTGTTTCAGGGTTTAGGGCAGTGGTGTTTGGGCAGTGTAGGGGTCTTGCTGGGGGTAGTGTTTCAGGGTTTAGGGCAGTGCAGTGGTGTTTGGGCAGTGTAGGGGGTCGTGCTGGGGGTGGTGTTTCAGGGTTTAGGGCAGTGCAGTGGTGTTCGGGCAGTGTAGGGTGTCGTGCTGAGGGGTGGTGTTTCAGGGTTTAGGGCAGTGTAGGGGGTCATGCAGGGGGTGGTGTTTCAGGGTTTAGGGCAGTGCAGTGGTGTTTGGGCAGTGTAGCGGGTCATGCAGGGGGTGGTGTTTCAGGGTTTAGGGCAGTGCAGTGGTGTTCGGCCAGTGTAGGTGGTCTTGCTGGGGGTGGTGTTTCAGGGTTTAGTGCAGTGGTGTTCGGGCAGTGTAGCGGGTCTTGCTGGGGGTGGTGTTTCAGGGTTTAGGGCAGTGCAGTGGTGTTCGGTCAGTGTAGGGGGTCTTGCTGGGGCTGGTGTTTCAGGGTTTAGGGCAGTGCAGTGGTGTTTGGGCAGTGTAGGGGGTCGTGCTGGGGCTGGTGTTTGAGGGTTTAGGGCAGTGCAGTGGTGTTCGGGCAGTGTAGGGGGTAATGCTGGGGCTGGTGTTTCAGGGTTTAGGGCAGTGCAGTGGTTTTTGGGCAGTGTAGGCGGTCGTGCTGGGGCTGGTGTTTCAGGGTTTAGGGCAGTGCAGTGGTGTTCGGGCAGTGTACGGGGTCGTGCTGGGGCTGGTGTTTCAGGGTTTAGGGCAGTGCAGTGGTGTTCGGGCAGTGTAGGGGGTCGTGCTGGGGCTGGTGTTTCAGGGTTTAGGGCAGTGCAGTGGTGTTCGGGCAGTGTAGGGGGTCGTGCTGGGGCTGGTGTTTCAGGGTTTTGGGCAGAGCAGTGGTGTTCGGGCAGTGTAGGGGTCGTGCTTGGGTGGTGTTTCAGGGTTTAGGGCAGTGCAGTGGTGTTCGGGCAGTGTAGGGGGTCTTGCTGGGGGTGGTGTTTCAGGGTTTAGGGCAGTGGTGTTTGGGCAGTGTAGGGGGTCTTGCTGGGGGTAGTGTTTCAGGGTTTAGGGCAGTGCAGTGGTGTTTGTGCAGTGTAGGGTGTCGTGCTGGGGGTGGTGTTTCAGGGTTTAGGGCAGTGCAGTAGTGTTCGGGCAGTGTAGGGGGTCTTGCTGGGGGTAGTGTTTCAGGGTTTAGGGCAGTGCAGTGGTGTTTGTGCAGTGTAGGGTGTCGTGCTGGGGGTGGTGTTTCAGGGTTTAGGGCAGTGCAGTAGTGTTCGGGCAGTGTAGGGGGTCGTGCAGGGGGTGGTGTTTCAGGGTTTAGGGCAGTGCAGTGGTGTTCGGGCAGTGTAGGGTGTCAGGCAGCACACAAAACTGAACGAAGCATA
>CAWUFW010030942.1:0-16341 GCA_963921515.1 Calotriton arnoldi
ACACGGAGTCGGCAGCTGCGTCGTCGACGTTGTGGAGTTGCTTTTCTTCTGTAGCAGCACAAAACACACAGTCCCCAGTGCTGAGGGCAGAAGAACTTGAAGTCTTTGCTGTTCGTGAGACTTCTTGAACAGGGGGCAAGCTCTACCTCAAGCCCTTGGAGAAACTCACAAAAGTAGATTGCAGAAAGTCCAGTCCAGGCCTTTCACTGCCCAAGACAGAAGCAGCCACTGCAGGCCAACACAGCAAAGCACACAGCAAAGTGGTAGTTCATCCTCACAGCTTCTCCGGCTCTTCTTCTTGGCAGTCTTCTTGATCCAAAAGAGTTCTAAAGTTCTGGGGTTTGGGTCCCCCTTTTTATCCTCAATTTCTCTTTGTTCTCTGAAGGCAGAGAGGCCTTTGCCTAGTCCAAACCAGTTCTGGTCAGTCCTGGAGCACTTTGTTGACAAGACTCCTTCTTTCCTTTTGCAGTGTAGGCCAGGGACATCAGACACACCAGAGGAGGTGGAGCCAGCATTGTGGAGGGAAGGCACAGCCCTATTCAGGTCCCAGGTGCAACACCTCCCACCCATCTACATGTAGATCTTGCTACTCAGCCCTGTGCTGACTCACCCTGTCTCCTGGAATCCCCCAGCCCCTGTCACTCACACTCCAGACAAGGAATACAGAACCTAGCAGAGGCAGGCTTGGATGGTTAGACAAGAAAATACCTACTTTCTAAAAGTGGTATTTTCAAACACAGAATGTTAAAACCAACTTCACTAAAAGATGCATTTTATCATTCTGAGTTCAGGCATACTAAAATCGAATTTCTACCATGTTCCCTGGGTCAGTTAGGATCATAGGATGTAATAATCAAACTGCCCATTCTGGCCTATGGGGAACAGGTAGCCTTGCAATAGTGAAAAATGAAGTAGGCTGTATTTCACTATCAGGACATGCCACACACACCAGGGCATGTCCTACCTTTCACATACAATGCACCCTGCCCACAGGGGTACCTTGGGCCTACCTTATGGGGTGACTAACATGTAGAAAAGGGAAGGTTTAGGGACTGGCAAGTGTGTGCACTGGCCAAGTCGACATGGCAGTTACAAACTGCGCGCAGACTCTGCAATGGCAGGTCTGAGTTACCTTTTCAGGGCTACTCACGTGGGTGGCACAATCAGTGCTGCAGGCCCACTAGTAGCATTTGATTTACCGGCCCTGGCACACTCAGTGCACTTTACTAGGGACTAACAAGTAAATCAAATATCCAATCATGGAAACACCAATCCATAACACAATTTACACAGAGAGCATATGCACTTTAGCATGATTAGCAGTGGTAAAGTGCCCAGAGTCCTAAAATCAACACAAACAGGTTAGGAAAAAGTAGGAGGAAGAAGCAAAAAGTTTGGGGATAACCCTGCAAAAAGGGCCATTTCCAACACTCCTCTTGGAATTCTTATGTGTAAAGATAGATGCCATTTTGAGGCCCGCTTGCATGTTCTTGTTTTGACCACTTAACAGGCTCTCAACTTCCTCAATTAACGAGTCTATATGATCTACTACACAGTTAGCAGCAGCGCTTACTGATGGTCTCTTAGCCTGCTTTATTGCTCCATTTGGGCTTCCTTTGGCCTTACGTTTCCCCATCCTGCCGTGCTCTCCCTACTTATCAATACATGCACTTCCAGTTCATTAGCATAAGAAAGTGTGAGATAAGGTACCTGGATAATATCACAGTACTCCTTCTCCTTGGTCCAACTCGTGAAAGACCGCTTAGAGGGGTTGCCCAGCCCTGCCTCTTCCTGGCTTTGACGGGCGCAGATGGGCCTGCCCTTGGGCCGGGCGCGGCCCGGGTACGGTTGCGCGCGTCCCGCGCTGCGGGAGCCCCTGCAAGATTTTAATGGCGCCTCCTGGCGCAAAAGAAACGTTGGCGGCTGCGCGGCGGCGCTGGAAGCCTCAGGGCACGCTGGGGAGTGTGGTCCTACACTCCTCCAGCTCCCGGTTCGCTTTTGTGTCCCTTTTGCGGTCTTTGGCCCCCAGCGAGGGGCAGAACAAGCAGCAACAGGGCGTCCCCATTAATTGAAACTCAATATCGCCAAACAACTGTGGGACAGATGTGGCAAGTTATCCTCTTGCCTAGCCATAAGCAAATTAACTGAGATTTAAATCAGGTCCTGCTTATTAGATCTTGCCAATGTCTTAAAGAGGGAAATAGACTATAGAATTATATTGGCTAGTACTAAGTGTGTTATGTATCTATGAAATAACAGTTTGTTGTAAAATCCTGCCCTATGAGCGCCTTATCGGTTTAGAAGCACTTTGAAAGAACAGGTCATATTATTCCTATATACCTGTTTCATACCACAACATTTTATTTGCTGACAACTTTGTGTCCCCATATCTCTAATAACTTCAAGGAGGGCAGTAGTACCCCACAGTGTAGTGTTTCTCTGGTAACGCTAGGCTAATAAAATGTCTATGCCAACATTTCCAAGAATGAGAAAGCACCTCAATTGTCTTGAACCCAACTTTTCTTTTTAAGTAAAATGGTTCAATGCACACACCTCTAATTGTTGAAGCAACATATGGTTCCTTCCAAGGTTATTTAGGCCCTGATTTAAAGTTTGGCGGACAGGTATTCCATCACAAATATGATCGATATCCCGTTCACCTTATTACATGAATAACAGCACCCCCTGTGGTGTAAATTTCTCTGTCTTCCCTGCTCTATTCATGACCGCCAAGTATAACCGCCATGCATTCTCATACATACTCTTGGTCTTGGGAGCAAGGGAAGCCGCTCTCAGATCAGGGGTAATGGGGCACCAAGCTTCCATAGTTCCTCCAGAAAGTTTGTCACCCATGAATAAGTTCCTTAAGTAAGCGAATACCCATGGGCCTTTTGCCCTCTGATTGTTCACTGCCATCACTGCGGACATACTGTCAGACCAAAACACGATGCGCTTATTCTCCAGGAAGGTGCCCCATATATGCATTGCTACAATGATAGGAAACAGCTCTAAGAAAGTTACTTTGTGGGTCAACCCCGTCCTGACCCACTCCCTCGGCCAGTGCTTCATGCACCACCTTGAGCACCGCACCGCACCGAACCCTACGCTGCCTGCTGCATCCGTGTAAAGCTCCAACTCTGCGTTTGATTGCACCGGTTGCTGCCAAAGAAAAGAGCCATTGAACCCCACCAAAAACTCCTTCCAAGTACCTAAGTCGTCTTTCATCTCTGAGGAAAGCCTGGTGTGGTGATGTTTTGCCCGTAAACCAGACATTGCCCTGGCTATGTTCCTTGAAAATGCCCTGCCCATGGGTATCAACCGGAGAGCAAAATTCAATTGCCCCACCAGAACCGGCAACTGGTGCAAGGTAACCTTGCGTGCCGCTAAACATTCGTCTATGGAGGCTTTGAGTGTTCTCATTCTCTCCTGTGGGAGCCTGCATACCCCCACTATGGTGTCTATTTCGATGCCCAAGAAGGTTATGCAGGCCGCAGGACCCTCAGTTTTCTCTTCCGCCAGGGGTACCCCCAATGCTTCCGCTAACCGTTGGAAGCCCAGCAGGGCCTTCCCACAAGCCGGCGAACCAGGAGGACCTAAAAATAGGAAGTCATCTAAATAGTGCACCAAGTCTCATGATGACAGCAGATCTTGTACCGCCCATTCCAAAAAATGGCTGAATGTTTCAAACACAGCACAAGCAATGGAGCACCCCATTGGCATACACAGGTCCATAAAGAAACTCCCCTCAAATGTAAAACCTAGCAACCTAGTGTCATCCGAGTGCACCGGCAAGAGGCGAAAGGCGGCTTCTATGTCGGATTGGCCATCAGAGCGCCCCCGCCTAGTCTCTGTAGTTTATGAATCGCTGTATCGAATGTGGTGTAACGCACTGTACACAACTCTGGATCCAACCTGTCATTGACTGAAGACCCCGGCGGACATGATAGGTTATGAATCAGGCGGTATTTCCCAGCCTCCTTTTTAGGCACCAAACCCAGTGGTAAACACACCAAGGGGGATATTCTCAAGAACGCGTGTTAACTATCGTCAAAATCGCTTAACGCAACTTCTCACATCGCAGTCCATCGCGGGAAAATAACACCGTGTTAACGCAGCATTCACAACCCGGCGGCACCATGCGATAGCCTCACGATAACGCGACAAATGCCCGCGTTAAAATCAACGCGACGCCGAAAAAATGCGAAACCCCAACGCGAAAAAAGTTGCGACGTCCCAAATCGCGAAACAAAACCAGCGATAACCAGCGACAGGCCTGCGATTCCCACGCGACATGCGGGAAAATGCACCATAAAAGCAGAGAAAAAAAAAGATAAAAAAATGTAACTGCGTACCACCATGGACGCACCCGGACCGAGTGCACAGGACAACGCGAACCCCACAAGCCCCACAGACGACCAGCCAGGAACCCCGGGGCCGGGGAAGGGCAAGGAGAAGAGGAAGAGGGAGACGGGGTTCAGTCCGCAGGAAAACCAGATCATCGTCACGGAGGAGACAGAACACAACCAACAACTGTACGTCACCTCCACTGTGTCATCGGCAACACAAACGGAAACATGGCAGTACATCGTGAACAACGTGAATGCAGTCGGAGTGTCGAGGAGGACAATGGAAGAGGTCAAGAGGCGCTGGAATGATGTGAAGGGCAAAACCAAGAAGAAACACTATGCCAACTTGAAAGCAGCAACGCAGATTGGAGGTGGGGGACCAGCGGCACACCAGGAGCTGGATGACAGTGAGAAAATGGTGGCCACAGTCATCAGTCGGGATACGGTGCCAGGAGTTGGGGATCGGGACACTGCTCAACATGACCTGACACAACATCAACAGGGTGAGTACCGACCAGGGACTGGGGGACGGGGGAGATGGGCACAATGGCACACATGCACAATTAAGTACAGCACACTGCACACCCACAATGACTCTGGAACATGTCCCTGATCCCCGTGCCACACAGCAGCACACATACAGAAACTCAGGGAATGTGTGTTGCATTGAATTTATTTGCACATGCTGTGCCTGTGGTCATTTTGCACTGTCTCATGATTGCCAAGCACTGACACAATGTGACGTCCTCATGTGAAGAAATTGTCAATGATGTTGTTCCTACGGGCTATTCCTGCTGCAGCTGCAGTGGGGTGTGGTCCACCTGCCTCATCTTCCTCATCATCGTCCGGTGCATCTGGCACTCGTAACCATGGGGCATTGGTGCGTACACATATGTTGTGCAACACACAACATGCAACGATCATCTTGCACACGATGACTGGGCTGTACAGGAGCCTCCCACCTGTGATGTCCAGGCACCTGAAACGTGACTTCAACACGCCAAATGTGCGTTCCACGATGCCCCTGGTGCGTTTGTGGGCCGCATTGTACTGCCTCTGGGCCTGTGTGTTCGGGGCTCGGAGGGGTGTCATCATCCAAGGGCAGAGTGCATATCCCTGATCACCTGTGACAGTGCAGAGAGACATGAGTCAATAGTTGGTTCTGCATGATGTGTTGGCAGGCTCACTAGTTCATTGGCATGTGATATGTGTGTCATAGTGATTCCGGTTTGACATGTACTGCTAGTAGCAAATGAGCGCCATCAATGTGTATTACGTAGCCTCACTGCTGCTCCTCCCTCCCCCGAGCCTATTTCCTCGTGTGCGCTGCGCGCTTGCATCACCTGCACTCCTACGGCACACCATTGTCATGCCTGTCTGCGCATGTCCACAAGCCTGACAACGACACTGTGATGTTGTGCGTTGAAGGTGGGCGGCCACATGTGTGTAGGCCTATGGTAAGGATAGGGCGGACACAGATGTGGAGTTCATGGCTGGCCGAAGTCGCGATGCGGTCGAGGCAAGACCTTTGGCTCATGCTGCGGTAATAGCGATACACACACAACAGTTGGCATGTATGATCCCGGACCCCGAGCGGGCTTGCGCTCATTCATTAATCCCTTCGTCCGAGCCCGCACTCGGGGGCATGTTACATTGCAACTTTGTCCATTGCGGGATGGGTGGCGCCGACACCACAACAAAGACACACGCATTAGGTACTAAATTGGCAAGCCCAACACTTAACCACGCCCAGAGCCCCGGGGTGATCATCCACACCCCTACGCTGGACTGCCGTACGCCAGCCCACTCCGGCAACACCTACAGGGGGGTACGACACAGCTACATGTCCCAGGTCTACCCCACTGCCTGAGGTGACATGGTTGCGTCCGCTGTACACAGCACAATGCAATGTGGTAGGGCCCGGGGCCCTCATGCACACACAATGACCACACGGACACACTTAGATAGTTTGTGGAACTGGCTACGGGCACGTGCGCCCGGACCCTTTATTGCCAGGGTCACATGTCCAGTGACGCCTGTGCTGGATGGGTGTGGGGTGAGTGTAAGCCAGCCCTCAGGGAGTTGTTGGCGCTGGCAACAACTACAACAGTGATCAGACAATCAGAAGTTCACAGTTCAAACAGCAAGGGTCCACGACTTGAGCTGCACAGAGTTAGTGGCCACGGATGCACTGCGGCCGGCACAGGCACACCGCCACGGGACGGTGACTACCGGTGCACTGAGGTAGGGCCACGAGAGCTGAGCGGGTTCTCGTCGATGTCCAAGGTGAATGTCGCAGAGGGTTTTGGGGGACAGTGGAAGGTGTTCTTCCAGGGCATGATACAGAGGGCAGTACCAAGCAGACACATGCAATATGGAGGAGATGAATGCTACAGACTCATGTTTAACACCAAGTCATTACCAGCCACATGATGATGAAGACAACCCCCAGGCCATTGACTGAGACGCCACCAAAGTTCAACCAGAGGGTGTCCATGAATTTCGGGGCACAGAGTTAGTGGCACCAGAGCTGAAAGGGGATGCAGTCTGCGATGAGGCCTGTACAATGGTATAAACTCTGCCATAAATAGATCAAGGCTCAGTTCCAAATGTGTAACCTACTTGACCGTAGTGTGGGCCGGAGGCAGCGGTCAGCAGGGGCCCCCAGCCACGTGTCCTTGGCTTGCGATGCACAGAGTCAGTGGCACCAGGGCAGTTGTTGGTGGGGTTCGGTCACCTCCGTAACGAGGATCCTGTTTGTCATCCGGACTGAATCGCGTCTTCCTCTTACTCCTCTCCGAGCGTGCAATGATACGGACTCTGCCATTGTAAAATCAAGACTCAGTTCCAAATGTGTGACCTACTTGACCGCAGTGTAGGCCTGAGGCTGCGGTCAGCGCAGGGCAATGGCTGTTCAAGCAGCTCCTCCTGGTACTCTCACACACGACGTTGGAATGCCATGTGGCGATGATTTGTGGTTGACGGAGGTAGTGGCACCAGAGCTGTGCGTGTGTGCAGCCTGCGACGATGCCGTGTCCTGCCTGGTACGGATTGTATTGGATTTGTGTGAGGCCTGCTGGACCGCAGTGTAGGCAGTACACAGGTGACCCCGCGGTGCTGGGCCGCAGTGTAGGCCGAAGGCAGTAGTCAGCATGGGCCCACAGACACGTGTCGTTGGAATGCTATGCACAGAGTCGGTGGCACCACATCGTAGGGAGTACGGTGATATAAACTCTGCAATAAACGTATGTACTCTGCCATTGTATAATCAAGACTCAGTTCCAAATGTGTGACCTACTGGACCGCAGTGTAGGCCGGAGGCAGCGGTGGAGTACGTCAATGAGAAAGGAGTAATGGGGGGCCTGTGTCGCGGAGGCCGTGATGGTCTGAGGAGGCTGCCATGGTCGCGGGCCTCGGGCTTGGAGCTTGCACCGGCACGTGGTGGGCCCTCTTTGACACACGCCGGTGTCGGCAGGTGAGCAGTGCGGCCTGGCTGCGCTGGGGCGGGCATGACGCGTTTTGGGACCAGCGGCCTGGGGTGCAGCAGGCGCACAGGATCGCAGGCACCGCCGCTCACGGCGTCGGCCTCGTGGCGGGGTGAGAGGCACAGCCCTGGCAGACACGTTGGCCATTCCGGAAGAGAACCACGCCCAGAGTAACAGGCTTTTTATTCACACCCCTACGCTGGCCTGGCGTACGCCGGGCCAGCCCACTCCGCGCACGCTTACAGGGGGACGTAACAAGCTACATTTCCGCATTGTTCCCCGCTGGCTGCGGTTACATGGTTGCGTCCACTGTCCAGTACACTCCAGACACCAGCAGTGTATGTCGACATGGAAGTGTCTGTGGTCTGCATACTGCGGTCTGTCCAGCACATCCACTCCACACTTGGCATTGTGTACATTCTTATTCATGGGTCACTTGCCTCCTTCGCACATGCCGGGTTCCCACCTCTCCCCACATTCTGCTATTGTGTGGCTGAGGTGCCATGCCGTTGATGGCTTGTGTAGATGGCTAGCCCAGGTTGCCACAGTAAGTAGTGTTGTCGTGTTTGGAATGTGGGGATGTTGGTTGTCATGTTGTATGTGATTTTGTGACGTGTGCATTCCCAGAGTTGTGAGTTGTCTGAATGTGGTGTTGAGGTGTGTGGTGTGTTCCGTTGGTACTTACCGACGAGCAGTGCATTCCCATAGGTGGCATCCTGAAAGCGCTGGTTGATGATGGACTGTCGGAAGATGAAGGAATCATGCACACTGCCTGGGTAGTTGGCGACGACATTGGTGAAGAGTCCCCGGTGGTCCACTATTGCCTGCACATTGATGGAATGCGTGTGTTTCCTGTTGCGGTAATTGTGTGCAGTGGCGGCAGGGGGCACGAGGAGTACATGTGTGCAGTCGATTGCCCCCAAGACGTGCGGGAAGCCAGCTATGGCGTAGAAGCCTTGCTTGATCTCCAGCTGTTCCTGCGCAGTGTGTGGGAAGTAAAGTTGCTGGGGTACCAAGCTGATGATGGCATCCAGGACAGGTGTGAGGAACTTTGACAGGGCTGGCTGTGAGACTCCTCCGACTCTGGCAGTTGTTGGTTGGAAGGTCCCAGAGGCCAACAGGTGCAGCACGGCCAGCAGCTTTGTCTGCGGAGGGATGTTGGTTCTCTGCTGTGTTGGTACCGTCAGCCTGTGGGCAATGAGGGTCAGGATGCGTAGGATGGTTGTTCTTTTGAGCCTGTAGTGGGCAATGACTTCCTCTGGCGTTAAGTCTCCCAGGCTGGTGCGATTTCGGAAGGTCCGGTGTCTTTGTCTGCGCTGCCTCTGTGGTAGTCCGGGGGGGGGGTCCTGGGGGGGTGGGGGTCCTGGGTGTGGTGGCGGTGGGTGTTGTGGCCCTCTTGGCGCTCCGAGCTGCATGATCAGTAGCTCCATGGCATCTGTTGTTCTTCTGGTGTGGCTGTGGGCTGGGCTCCCTTTTATGGTGCAGGTTGTCGTCCGACTTAACACCAGGTAGGAGCAGGTGTTAAATCCATGCTGCTAACGCGCCTTATCGCATGTTTTTGATTCTTATCGCCGTTCTGGCTGGTCGTTGGGAATGTTGCGAAGTGGTGTTTCCGCGGGTTTTTGCACGGGAACGCCTACTCTGCATCTCATTAGCGTTAGTTGCCGGTGTCATCCGTGGCGATGTTTTTTGCGGCTGCTATCGCAGGAATACTGGTGATATCGGCTGTTAGCACCAGCTTGTGAATGGTGCGATGAATTTATCACCACTTTGGCTGCGATAAAGTGCCGCTAACTCGGCGATAAGTCCTTGAGAATATGCCCCCAAGTCTTGTCTTGGCGTTTGCTGAAAAGGACCAGCCACCCTCCCCAGCGCTACCTCCTTCATGATTTTTTCCCTAGTAACCTCTGGGTTGCGCAAGACTGAGAGCTGATTGCATTGGGCAACTGTGGAAGGCGGAGCGTTAGACGGAATATGAAAGCCATATTTGAAACCCTGATATAACAGATGAGCCTCATGCCTTCGATCGTATCTATTGAGGAGGTGGGCCAAGACATGCAGGCGTATGGGAGTGGGTAGTTTCTTATGATGACTGGGGATTGCGGCCTCTGTTCTGTGCATGGGAGGGGGTGTGCTGTTCTTTAGGTTTTCCCAATTTCTTGAAGCACTTGCTCTCTGGGTGACTTTGGGATCCACAGAAGGAACATATATGCTTGAATTTGCAAGTAGATCCTCTACTGCATTCATTTTTATTAAACTGCCAGCAAGCTTGCTTCTTGTCCCCTGCCCCTTTGTCCCCACGAAAGGAGTGAACAGTCTTGTTAACTGGCGGTGCCGAATAGAATTCAACATGCCATATGTTGATTTCTCGCTGATCCCATGCCATCTCTGGCCTTACTGCCTTCATTTGCCTAAATTTGTTGTCGTACTGCAGCCAGGCCATGCCCTGGAATTCTGACGCTGCCCCGTGAATCATTGCCATGTAGCTAATCATCGGGGCCGCCACTGCTGGGAACTTCTCTACCATGATTGCTGCGTAAATAGCAAAACCAGTAACCCAATTCTTGATGGACCATTCAACCCAAACCTTCTTCTGCTTGAACTCTCCCTCCTTGCCTGTCCTGCTCTTCCCTGGGACCACTCCCACATTAATTAGGTCGAAAACATCAATAAATTCCCCCCTGAAAATCTTCTCTCTGGTTTCTGCAGGTACGTGCCATGTAATACCTACCGATGGGGCTAATGCGGGTGAAGCAGAACCATAAAGCACAGGGCTCTGCGACATAGGGGTCTGTACCGATACCACCACCACTGGGGCCACTGTTGGGATTATCCCAGGCCCTGCGACACCCGGGTTATTGGTTGGCCGCTGCGAAGTTGCGGCGACCACTAAGGGAGATTGTGCCACTGCACCCACACTTGTGCTACCCCGCTGCCTTGGTGCGCTACCAATGGCGTGGGAGATTGCGCGATGGATGGAGTTGCCGCGGCTACCTCTCCCTGCGCTGCCGGGGCTTGAAGCGCACTTGCCGCACCTGGTGTTGGTATTATAGGGAGTGCAGTGTTCTGCGCGGCCACACTCGCTGTATTGTGTGTATTACCCTGTGAGTGCCCTTGTTGTGGACAGAAACAAGACGCTGCGAAGGATTCCACTCAACAGGAGTTTATTTGTCAGAGAAAACCCCACACGACAGCTTTGCCAGACACAGCTGAAGCCAACTGTCAACTGTCCCCCCCGGCCCATGACATCACATTCGAACCCTAGGTACATCATAGAGATGTGCAGTCCCAGCCTAGCCGGAAGAGCCTAAGCACAATATAACACATCTCCCCATCTTACACTAAAACAAGTGAGAACCCAAATGAAAGGCACAAAAGAGAAAGAAGATAAGAAGGAAGAAAGAAAAGAAGAAAGAGGAAAGAAAGACCGAAAGAAGGGTGCATGTAAAAGTCAAACAACATAGTCACCCAAATATGCCGGACCTCTTCTTTCCCTGGCCTCCCTCAAGACCCGAGATGAGCCCATCGACTCATCTCCCTCTCTGGCAACCACAAATTCACCATCATTCCCAGCACCCTCACCAGATGGTAAACAAACATCAGACTGCCCCCCTGAAAATTCACCATCACTCATCAACAGCCACGGTGAACACACACCAGCTTCAGTCTCCTGCTCTAAATTCTTTTCATGATTACCACCCTGCCTCTGATATAATGCAACACGCCTCAAATTCCATGTTTGGCCATTTACCAACTTGACCCAATTGCCTCCTACAGCCTTGACTTTGAAAGGTCCCTTAAATTTATTTAAAAACTTGCTGTGGCCTCCAGGCCTAACTTTAACCCAATCTCCTACATCAATGAAATGCCTGTCCTGTTTTGCATTTGTACTCTTAGCCAAACCAGCTAATACCGAGGTTCCTCGCATCCATGACGGCACCAATTTAGTACCAGCTGCCCTTCCGCGCATCAACTCAAATGGGCTCTTACCCAAGTTACCATTTGAAGTCGAGAGATAGGCCCACAGCATTTCACTGACAGCACCCTGCACAGACAAACCTGCACTATGTGCCAACTGCATCGTGCCTTTCACCATTCTGTTGATTCTCTCAACCAATCCATTTCCCTGCGGGTTATACAAGGAGCAACAAGAGTGCTTAAACTCCCACAGAATCCAAGAAGTTTTTCATTTCACAAGAAGTCAATTGAGTTCCATTATCGGTAAGGAGTATAGATGTAAGGCCTTCCCTCTTAAACACCTCACGCAAGACACCAATGGTAGCGGCAGTGGTAATACAAGTCATGAACGCAACCTCAACCCACTTGGACTTTGCATCAACCAACACAACTGCATACCTATCATTATCAGGTAGAAATGCAAAAGGCCCAATAAAATCCAAACACACCTTCTCCCACACCTCCTCCGCTAAGGATACATGCTGAGACTCCTTAGAGGATTCCAGACCAACCCTCAATCGTTTTTCTGAGTCTTTGCAAGCTTCACACCTCTCTACCCAATCCTTGACCTGTCGATCCATACAAGGCCACCAATAGTTCTCCCTCAATCTCTTTATGGTCATGGTTTGCCCCAAATGCCCTTCATGCGCCAAACCAATCAGTCTGGCATGTAAATCAGAAGGTGGTACAAATCTGTCCTGCCGCATGATCATTCCATCATCAGTTATAGATAATTCATCCACCACCTTCAAAAACGGTCTCACCCCTTCCGGAAGATTGCTCTCTCTCCTCATACTACCTTTCATCAATCGCACAACACCAGTCAAAGCTGCATCCTCTTCCATTTCCTTGATCCAAGTTTGTCTTGGAATGGCACTGGCAAACCCTTCCATGGCGTCATCAACATTTGCCACCACCTCCTCAGTAGGTAAGTCTGATACAACTGCTGCTTTGTCCGGAAGTCTTGACAAACAGTCTGCAACCCTGTTCCTCCACCCAGGGACATATTCGACCTTGCAGTCAAACTCTTGCAGTCTGACAGCAAGCCTAGCCAGCCTCCCCGAACAGTTTTTAATACCACCCGGGCCCAGAACTTTCAATAATGGCTTGTGATCAGTATGCAAGTTAAATGCACTGCCCCACAAGAACACCCTGAAATGATTAGTAGCCCAAGCGGCCGCCAAGGCCTCCCTCTCAATTACGGAGTAGTTACGCTCCGCTTCACTCAAAGAGTGTGAGGCAAATGCAACCGTTTTCTCCTGCTTCCCATGCATTTGCGCTAGGACAGCACCAATGCCAACAGCACTGGCATCAACTGTAACTATGGTATTAACCCCATTTTGAAACGGAGTTAGCACACCTGCGTGTGCAATATCTTCCTTGATCATGTTGAAAGCAGACTGTTGTAATTCATCCCACACAAATCTTTTGCCACGCCTTAGTAACACTCTTAAAGGTTCAGTTTTGTGAGCAAAATCATAAACAAATTTAGAATAATACTCAACAAGACCCATAAAGGATCTCAGAGTGTCTCTATCGTGTGGCACTTGTGCATTCACAATAGCACTAACTAAATTGGCTTTTGGTTTGACACCATCCCTTGTAACGAGATGCCCCAAATACTCCACCTCTTGCGTCATGAATTTGCATTTCTCTTTACGCAAGGTTAAACAAGCAATGCGAGCCAACACTTTAGCTAACGTTTGATTGTGCTCAAACACATCCTTTCCGAACACAAGGATGTCATCTTGAAACACAACAGCCTTTTCCACACCTGAAAGAACAGACGACATTAAGCGCTGAAAAACACTAGCAGCAGAACATAACCCAAAAGGAAGGCTGCTGAACTGAAAAGTGCCTTCACCAGTAATAAAGGAAGTGAGATGTTTAGAATGTGCACTAAGTTTAACCTGGTGATATGCACTTCTCATATCCAATTTCGAGAAGACTTTCGCACCATCCAACATTAAGATCAGTTCATTAATATTGGGCAAGGGAAATTTGTCCATTATTACATTTTCATTCAAACTTCTCAAGTCCACACAGAACCTGAGGGACCCATCGGCCTTCTTCGTTATCACGACCGGAGATAACCATTCGCTCGCCTCAACAGGTTCTATCACCTTGTCATCCAATAGTTGTTGAATGATCTCTTTCACCTTTGCCCTGGCTGCAATGGGAACCCTCCTTGCCACATGCTTAATCGGAATTGAGTTTTTTTAAAGTTTGATTTCATGCTCATAGTTCTTGAATTCACCCAGCCTTGTCTCGAACACGCCATGATGCTGCTCTAACAGTTCCTTCAAGTTCAATGTATCTACAACCATAACAGGCACTTCAGCCCTGGGATTTACCCTAATATCTAAGTCATATTGGTGTGATCAACCTAAAATGGGTGGACCTTCCTTGGCCACATATACCTTGCCAACTGTGTGCCTTCCCTCAAAAACGATCTTGGCTGTCATGCACCCCACTACACTGATATTGCCTCCTTGATACCCCTTTAGGAGGACATCTGAACTAGTCAAAGTCTCGCCAGGCCAAGTTGTCTCAAAAACGACCAAAGGAATAATCGTATAAAGCGAACCAGTATCCACCATTAATGAGACTTGTCGACCATTGATTTCAAAGTCTGCTTTAGGTCGTATCCTTCTGTTGTCGTTCTCTTCCACTTCCGCAATTGCAGCATCGTCATCTACAACTACTACTCGGTAGCTCGTCTGTTCATCCTCCACGCAACCCACTTTTTTCTTTTGTTGTTTGCACATGCGTGCCAGATGCCCCCTCTTACCACACTTAAGGCAGTCCTTAGCAACAGCGTAACACTGTTTAGAATCCGCCATGTGGTAGCTGCTACCACACCTGAGGCAATGGCGACCAGCAAACTTGCCTTGTGAGTTGCTTATCCCCTTTTGGTATTTGTTTCTGTTCCCACCACCGGCCGTAGACTGCACCTTATTTTTGACAACATTGACCCCCTCAGAGTCATCATCCAGAAGTGCCACTTCACTTTCTTTGTTGCAGCTTGCATTAATCTTCATTTCGCGCATGCACCTCTCCGATTCCTCCACTACCTTTGCGATAGCTATGGCATCTTTGAGAGTGGGGTTGCTTGACGCCCACAACCTCTCTTGGATCTTCTTGCAGCTTCACTGCACAATCAATTGGTCTCTTATCATTTCCTCTTGCATGACACCAAATTCACATTTGGCTGAAAGTTCCCTCAATCTTGCAACAAAGTCATCTATGCTCTCATTTGAGCGTTGAGGTTGTGTATAGAATTTATGCCACCTCATGACCACGTTGACCTGCTTGGCAAACCTTATCTGAAGTTTTAGGACAGCCTCCTTATATACGTCCTCCATCGCTTCGCCTTGCGCATTCCCTACAGGTGGAAGATACTTGAAGATATGTTGTCCTTCCTTTCCTAATGAACCCAATAGCAATGCTTTCTTCCTAATCGCAGGGAACGTTGCGCCATCCAAAGCTAAGAGATAATTCTCAAAGCAATCACTCCAGTCCTCCCACTCTATTGGAGGTTCCCCTGGTGACATAAGGAACGGAGGTGGTGTTACTATTGCAGTGCTTACATCCATTTTGATTTTTCAAGCCGAATTTAGCTTTCTCCACAAGATGGCAGCAAACACAAGCAAGTCGCCCTGTCAACTTGGATCTCTTTTCAAAACGTATGACAACCAATGACAGGGCAACACACAGCTACGAATGATCTTCGTTTTTAGAGCTCTGCCACACAGCCTATGTGAACTACAAGACTGCTCTCCCACACGAAGATTGGAGATGTTGCTGCGCTCCTTACGCGGTAAAGTACTTGACTATACTGCCTTATACTGCACATGCCTTGCCTGTCTGATCCTCTCACAGCTCTCGACGCTTAGCTTAAGATATGAGCTCCCAGTTCCCACAGCGTCTCTTTCCCCCGCAGCGCTCTCCTCACTGCGCTACTTTCAACGGCAGTTCACTGCCCGCTGCGCCGTCCTTAACATCTCCGGTTTGCACCGCTTGCTGCCCCGCCGTACTCTCCTTACCACTACGGCTTCCCTCTGTGGTGAAGACACTGCACTCCGTCTCTTGACGCACGTCTCAAATTCTCTTCAGCTCCGACTCCCGCTCCAAGCCAGTCATGGTTACCTCACTGCACGACTCCTCCGGCTGCTTTTCTCTACCTCCCACAGCTTGCAGGGTGTTCCGCGTGTCTCCTCTGTCAGTCCGGACACCGCGTTTCAACCTTTCCCTGCACGTTGCTCCGCACATCCGCTGCTTCACTCGACGAGTTGGGTTCCTCGTTGGGGTTTTGGTCTCTGACACAGCCTTGTGTCTGGCCGATCGTCGCCAAAATTGTTGTGGACAGAAACAAGACGCTGTGAAGGATTCCACTCAACAGGAGTTTATTTGTCAGAGAAAAACCCCACACGACAGCTTTGCCAGACACAGCTGAAGCCAACTGTCAACGGTCCCCCCCCGGCCCATGACATCACATTCAAACCCTAGGTACATCATAGAGATGTGCAGTCCCAGCCTAGCCGGAAGAGCCT
>CAWUFW010030943.1:0-16336 GCA_963921515.1 Calotriton arnoldi
AGTGACCTTGCATGGCCTCCCACTTTACCCCCACTTTATCAGCACCACAGAATCAGTGTTGCTTCGAGGTCATTTTTGCCCAAATATTCTTCTGGGGGACAGTTCCATGGATTTACAACAGCTCAGTAAACCAAGGCCATTACACTACAAGTCTTTGCTCATAGGCAGGACAACTGGAATAGCGCAATATTGTGGCCTTGCCGCGCTCTTCGGGAGTATTTACATATTTTCCACACTTGTCGCATGATTCAGATCTTCTGTGACCAGTTGCAAACATGGATTCTAGCTCAGATGGATCAAAGAGGCTCTAAAGCATCAGCCGTGGATCCCCGGGAGACAGACGCTTGCAAGATTAACTGTCACCATTTCGTTGCTTGACGGCTGTATTCGGGTGTTAGAGCGCTGCTAATGAGGAGAAACGCTTGCCCAGACAGTACTACTGTGTTGTAAAATGACAAAATAGCGAAATATTGCGCACAGAAATGTGCCATAGTACGCTGCATCATTGCACCCTCTTCTGTGTCCGAGTTACGCTTTGTACCTCTCCAGTCCCTGCAGCACCTGTTCTGACCTGGGTCTCAGGCTCTACAACAGCTCTGCTGCCCTTGTTCTCTGGCTCTACAGCAGCTCTGCTGACCTGGTTCTCTGGCTCTACAGCAGCTCTGCTGACCTGGTTCTCTGGCTCCCAAGCAGCTCTGCTGACCCTGGTTCTCTGGCTCCAAAGCAGCTCTGCTGACCTGGTTCTTCTGGCTCTACAGTAGCAGCTGTGCTGACCTGGTTTCTCAGGCTCTACCAGCAGCTTGCTTACCTGGTTCTCTGGCTCTACAGCAGCTCTGGGCTGACCTGGTCTCTCTGGCTCTCAGCAGCTCTCCAGACCTGGTTCTCTGGCTCTACAGCAGCTCTGCTGACCTGGTTCTCAGGCTCTGGAGCGGCTCTGCTGACCTGGTTCTCTGGCTCCTACCAAGAAGTTCTGCTGACCTGGTTCTCTGGCTCTACAAGCGGCTCTGCTGACCTGGTTCTCTGGCTCTACAGCGGCTCTGCCTACCTGGTTCTCTTGGCTCTACAGTGGCTCTGCTGACCTGGCTCTCAGGCTCTAGAAGCGGCTCTGCTGGAAAAACCTGGTTCTCTGGCTCTACAGCTGACTCTGCTGACCTGGTTCTCTGGCTCTACAGCAGCTCTGCTGACCTGGTTCTCTGTGGCTCTACAGCAGCTCTGCTGACCTGGTTCTCTGATTTACAGCAGCTCTGCTGACCTGGTTCTCTGGCTCTACAGCAGCTCTGCTGACCTGGTTCCTGAGGCTCTACAGCAGCTCTGCTGACCTGGTTCTCTGGCTCTACAGCAGCACTCTCCTGACCTGGTTCTCTGGCTCACAGCAGCTCTGCTGACCTGGTTCTCTGGCTCTCACAGCAGCTCTGCTGACCTGGTTCTCGTGGCTCCACAGCAGCTCTGCTGACCTGGTTCTCTGGCACTCAGAGTGGCTCTGCTGACCTAGTTCTCTGCTCTAGAGCGGCTCTGCTGACCTGGTTCTCTGGCTCTACAGCAGCTCTGCTGACCTGGTTTCTCTGGCTCTACAGCAGCTCTGCTGACCTGGTTCTCTGCTCACAGCAGCTCTGGCTGACCTGGTTCTCTGGCTCTACAGCAGCTCTGCTGACCTGGTTCTCTGGCTCCACAGCAGCTCTGCTGACCTGGTTCTCTGGCTCTACAGCAGCTCTGCTGACCTGGTTCTCTGGCTCTACAGCAGCTCTGCTGACCTGGTTCTCTGGCTCTACAGCAACTCTGCTGACCTGGTTCTCTGGCTCTACAGAGGCTCTCCGCTGACCTGGTTCTCAGGCTCTACAGCAGCTCTGCTTACCTGGTTCTCTAGGCTCTACAGCGGCTCTGCTGAACCTGGTTCTCTGGCTCTCACAGCAGCTCTGTGACCTGGTTCTCTGGCTCTGACAGCAGCTCTGCTGACCTGGGTTCTCTGGTCTCTAGAGCAGCCTGCTGACCTGGTTCTCTCGGCCTCTACAGCAGCTCTGCTGACCTGGTTCTCTGGCACTACAGCAGCTCTGCTGACCTGGTTCTCTGGCTCTGAGAGCAGCTCTGCTGACCTGGTTCTCTGGCACCGCAGCAGCTCTGGGCTGACCTGGTTCTCTAGGCTTCAGAGCAGCTCTGCTGACCTGGTTCTCAGGCACTACAGCAGCTCTGCTGACCTGGTTCTCTTGGCTATACAAGCAGCTCTGCTGACCTGGTTCTCATGGCTCTACAGCAGCTCTGCTGACCTGGTTCTCCTGGCTCTAGAGCAGCTCTGCTGACCTGGTTCTCTGGCTCTAGAGCAGCTCTGGCTGGACCAGGTTCTCAGGCTCTACGAGCAGCTATGCTGACCTGGTTCTCGGTGCTCCAGAGCAGCTCTGCTGGACGTGGTTCTCTGGCTCTTCAACGGCTCTGCTGATCTGGTTCTCGGGCTCCACAGGCCAGCCTCTGCTGACTCCAGTTCTCTGGCTCTACAGCAGCTCTGCTGACCTGGTTCTCTGGATCTACAACAGCTCTGCTGACCTGGTTCTCTGGCTCTACAGCCGATCTGCTGACCTGCTTCTTAGGCTCTCACAGCCGCTCTGCTGACCTGGTTCTCTGGCTCTACATCAGCTCTGCCTGACCTGGTTCTCTCTGGCTCTACATCAGCTCTGCTGACCTGGTTCTCAGGCTCTAGCAGCCGCTCTGCTGAACTGGTTCTCTGCTCTACAGCAGCTCTGCTGACCTGGTTCTCTCGGCTCTACAGCAGCTCTGCTATCCTGGTTCTCCTGGCTCTTCAGCAGCTCTGCATCTCTCGCTCTACAGCAGCTTTGCTGACCTGGTTCTCTAGCGCTCTACGAGCGGCTCTGCTGACCTGGTTCTCTGGCCTCACAGCGGCTCTGCTGACCTGGTTCTCTGGCTCACAGTGGCTCTGCTGACCTGGTTCTCTGGCTCTACAGCGGCTCTGCTGACCTGGTTCTCTGGCTCTAGAGCAGCTCTGCAGACCTGGTTCTCTGGCTCTAGAGCAGCTCTGCTGACCTGGTTCTCTGGCTCAGAGCAGCTCTGCTGACCTGGTTCTCCTGGCTCTACAGCGGCTCTGCTGACCTGGTTCTCTGGCTCTAGAGCAGCTCTGCTGACCTGGTTCTCTGGCTCTAGGCAGCAGCTCTGCTGACCTGGTTCTCTGGCTTTACGGGCAGCTCTGCTGACCTGGTTCTCTGGCTCTCAGGCGGCTCTGCTGACCTGGTCTGCTCTGGCTCTACAGCGGCTCTGCTGACCTGGGTCTCTGGCTCCAGAGCGGCTCTGCTGACCTGGGTCTCCGGCTCCCACAGCAGCTCTGCTGGACCTAGTTCTCTGGCCTCTACAGCGGCTCTGCTGACCTGGTTCCCTTGGCTCCCAGAGCGGCTCTGCTGACCTGGGGCTCTGGCTCTACAGCTGGCTCTGCTGACCTGGTTCTCTGGCTCTTCACAGCAGCTCTGCTCACCTGGCTCTCCAGGCTCTAGAGCAGCTTGATGACATGGTTCTCAGGCTCTAGAGCAGCTCTGCTGACCTGGTTCTCAGGGCTCCAGAGCAGCTCTGCTGACCTGGTTCTCTGGCTCTACAGCAGCTCTGCTGACCTGGTTCTTTGGCTCAAGAGCAGCTCTGCTGACCTGGTTCTCTTGGCTCAGTAGCAGCCTGCTGACCTGGTTCTCTGTCTCTGCAGCGGCTCTGCTGACCTGGTTCTCTGGCTCTACAACGGCTCTGCTGACCTGGGTTCTCAGGCTCTACAGCCGCCCTGCTGGCTCTGGTTCTCTGGCTCAAGAGCAGCTCTGCTGACCTGGTTCTCTGGCTCTACAACGGCTCTGCTGACCTGATTCTCTGGCTCCTAAGAGCAGCTCTGCTGACCTAGTTCTCTGGCCTCTACAAGCGGCTCTGCTGACCTGGTTCTCTGGCTCTACAACGGCTCTGCTGACCTGGTTCTCAGGCTCTACAGCCGCTCTGCTGACCTGGTTCTCTGGCTCTACAGCAGCTCTGCTGACCTGATTCTCTGGCTCTTCAGCAGCCTCCGCTGACCTGGTTCTCCGGCTCTAGAGCAGCTCTGCTGACCTGGTTCTCTGGCTCTAGAGCAGCTCTGCTGACCTGGTTCTCTGGCTCTAGAGCAGCTCTGCTGACCTGGTTCTCTGGCTATACAGCAGCTCTGCTGAACTGGTTCTCTGGCTTAGAGCAGCTCTGCTGACCTGGTTCTCTAGTCTCAAGAGCACCTCTGCTGACCTGGATCTCTGCCTCAAGAGCTGCTCTGCTGACCTGGTTCTCTGGCTCTAGAGCGGCTCTGTCTGACCTGGCTCTCTGGCTCTAGAGCGGCTCTGCATGACCTGGTTCTCAGGCTCTACAGCCGCTCTGCTGACCTAGTTCTCAGGCTCTGCAGCCGGCTCTGCTGACCTGGTTCTCTGGCTCTCAGAGCAGCTCTGCTGACATGGTTATCTGGCTCTAGAGCAGCTCTGCTGGACCTGGTCTCTCTGGCTCTAGAGCGGCTCTGCTGACCTGGTTCTCTGGCTCTACAAGCGGCTCTGCTGACCTGGTTGTCCAGGCTCCTACAGCCGCCTGCTGACCTGGTTCTCTGGCTCTCCAGAGCAGCTCTGCTGACCTGGTTCTCTGGCTCTACAACAGCTCTGCTGACCTGGTTCTCTGGCCCTACAGCGGCTCTGCTGACCTGGTTCTCTGGCTCTCACAGCAGCTCTGCTGACTTGGTTCTCTGGCTCTACAGCAGCTCTGCTGACCTGGTTCTCTGGCTCTTCAGCAGCTCTGCTGACCTGGTTCTCTGGCTCTAGAGCAGCTCTGCTGGACCTGGTTCTCTGGCTCTACAGCAGCTCTGCTGACCTGGTTCTCTGGCCCTACAGCAGCTCTGCTGACCTGGTTCTCTGGCTCATACAGCGGCTCTGCTGACCTGGTTCTCTGGCTCTACAGCAGCTCTGCTGACCTGGTTCTCTGGCTCTACAACAGCTCTGCTGACCTGGTTCTCTGGCTTCTCAGAGCAGCTCTGCTGACCTGGTATCTCTGGCTCTACAGCGGCTCTGCTGACTTGGTTCTCTGGCTCTAGAGCGGCTCTGCTGACCTGGTTGTCTGGCTCTACAGCAACGCTCTGCTGACCTGGTTCTCTGGCTTTAGAGCAGCTCTGCTGACCTGGTTCTCTGCCTCTACAGCAGCTCTGCTGACCTGGTTCTCATGGTCCCTACAGCGGCTCTGCTGACCTGGTTCTCTGGCTCTACAGCCGCTCTGCTGACCTGGTTCTCTGGCTCTACAGCAGCTCTGCTGACCTGGTTCTCTGGCTCTACAGCAGCTCTGCTGACCTTGGTTCTCAGGCTCTAGAGCGGCTCTGCTGACCTGGTTCTCTGGCTCTACAGCAGCTCTGCTGACCTGGTTCTCTCGGCCCTACAGCAGCTCTGCTGACCTGGTTCTCTGGCCCTACAGCGGCTCTGCTGACCTGGCTTCTCTGGCTCTACAGCAGCTCTGCTGACCTGGTTCTCTGGCTCTACAGCAGCTCTGCTGACCTGGCTCTCTGGCTCTCACAGCAGCTCTGCTGACCTGGATCTCTGGCTCTACAGCAGCTCTGCTGACCTGGTTCTCTGGCTCTACAGCAGCTCTGCTGACCTGGTATCTCTGGCTCCTACAGCAGCTCTGCTGACCTGGTTCATCTAGGCTCTAGAGCCGCTCTGCTGACCTGGTTCTCTGGCTCTACAGCAGCTCTGGCTGACCCGGTTCTCTGGCTCTTACAGCCGCTCTGCTGACCTGGTTCTCTGGCTCTACAGCAGCTCTGCTGACCTGGTTCTCTGGCTCTACAGCAGCTCTGCTGACCTGGTTCTCTGGCCTCACAGCAGCTCCGCTGACCTGGTTCTCTGGCTCTACAGCAGCTCTGCTGACCTGGTTCTCTGACTCCCTGAGCGGCTCTGCTGACCTGGTTTTCTGGGGCTCACAGCAGCTCTGCTGACCTGGTTCTCTGCCTCTACAGCAGCTCTGCTGACCTGGTTCTCTGGCTCTACAGCGGCTCTGCTGACCTGGTTCTCTGGCTTCTAGAGCAGCTCTGCTGACCTGGTTCTCTGGTCTCAAGAGCAGCTCTTGCTGACCTGGTTTCTCTGCCTCAGAGCTGCTCTGCTGACCTGGTTCTCTGGCTCTAGAGCAGCTCTGGCTGACCTGGTTCTCTGGCTCTAGAGCGGCTCTGCTGACCTGGTTCTCTGGCTCTACAGAGTGGCTCTGCTGACCCGGATTCTCTGGCTCTACAACAGCTCTGCTGACCTGGTTCTCAGGCCTCTACAGCCGGCTCTGCTTACCTGGTTCTCTGGCTCTAGAGCAGCTCTGCTGACCTGGGTTTTCTGGCTCTACAACAGCTCTGCTGACCTGGCTCTCTGGCCTCTACAGCGGCTCTGCTGACCTGGTTCTCCTTGGCTCTCTGACAGCCGCTCTGCTGACCTGGTTCTCTGGCTCTACAGCAGCTCTGCTGACCTGGTTCTCTGGCTCTACAGCAGCTCTGCTGACCTGGTTCTCTGGCCTCAAGCAGCTCTGCTGACCTGGTTCTCAGGCTCTAGAGCAGCCTCTGCTGACCTGGTTCTCTGGCTCTACGAGTCAAGCTGTGCTGACCTGGTTCTCTGGCTCTACAGCGGCTCTGCTGACCTGGTTCTCTGGCTCCAACAGCAGCTCTGCTGACCTGGTTCTCTGGCTCTGCAGCAGCTCTGCTGACCTGGTTCTCTGGCTCTAGAGCAGCTCTGCTGACCTGGTTCTCTTGGCTCCACAGCAGCTCTGCTGACCTGGTTCTCTGGCTCTACAGCAGCTCTGCTGACCTGGATTCTCTGGCTCTCACAGCAGCTCTGCTGACCTGGTTCTTCTGGCTCTGCAGCAGCTCTGCTGACCTGGTTCTCTGGCTCTGAAGAGCAGCTCTGCTGACCTGGTTCTCTGGCTCTAGAGCAGCTCTGCTGACCTGGTTCTCTGGCTCTACAGCAGCTCTGCTGACCTGGTTCTCTGGCTCTGCCAGAGCAGCTCCTGCTGACCTGGTTCTCAGGCTCCAGCAGCAGCTCTGCTGACCTGGTTCTCTCTGGCTCTACAGCAGCTCTGCTGACCTGGCTCTCTGGCTCTACAGCGGCTCTGCTGACCTGGTTCTCTAGGCTCTACAACGGCTCTGCTGACCTGGTTCTCTAGGCTCTACAGCCGCTCTGCTGACCTGGTTCTCTGGCTCTACAGCAGCTCTGGCTGACCTGGTTCTCTGGTCTACAGCGGCTCTGGCTGACCTGGTTCTCTGGCTCTACAGCGGCTCTGCTGACCTGGTTCTCTGGCTATACAGCGGCTCTGCTGACCTGGTCCTCTCTGGCTATACAGCGGCTCTGCTGACCTGGTTCTCTGGCTATACAAGCGGCTCTGCTGACCTGGTTCTCTGACTTTACAGCGGCTCTGCTGACCTGGTTCTCTGGCTCTAAGAGCAGCTCTGCCTGACCTGGTTCTCTGGCTCTAGCAGCTGCTCTGCTGACCTGGTTCTCTGGCTCTAGAGAGCAGCTCTGCTGACCTGGTTCTCTGGCTCAAGAGCAGCTCTGCTGACCTAGTTCTCTGTGGCTCCAGAGCAGCTCTGCTGACCTGGTTCTCTGGCTCTAGAGCGGCTCTGCTGACCTGGTTCTCTGGCTCTAGAGCGGCTCTGCTGACCTGGTTCTCTGGCTCTACAACAGCTCTGCTGACCTGGTTCTCAGGCTCTACAGCCGCTCTGCTGACCTGGTTCTCAGGCTCTACAGCCGCTCTGCTGACCTGGTTCTCTGGCTCTGAACAGCTCTGCTGACCTGGTTCTCTGCCTCCAGAGCAGCTCTGCTGACCTGGTTCTCAGGCTCTAGAGCCGCTCTGCTGACCTGGTTCTCTGGCTCTAGGAGCAGCTCTGCTGACCTGGTTCTCTGGCCTCCAGAGCAGCTCTGCTGACCTGGTTCTCTGGCTCCACAACAGCTCTGCTGACCTGGTTCTCAGGCTCTACAGCCGCTCTGCTGACCTGGTTCCTCAGGCTCTACAGCCGCTCTGCTGACCTGGTTCTCTGGCTCCCAGAGCAGCTCTGCTGACCTGGTTCTCTGGCTCTGAGAGCAGCTCTGCTGACCTGGTTCTCTGGCTCTAGAGCAGCTCTGCTGACCTGGTTCTCAGGCTCTACAGCCGCTCTGCTGACCTGGTTCTCTGGCTCTAGAGCAGCTCTGCTGACCTGGTTCTCTGGCTCTAGAGCAGCTCTGCTGACCTGGTTCTCTGGCTCTAGAGCACCTCTGCTGACCTGGTTCACTGGCTCTACAGCGGCTCTGCTGACCTGGTTCTCTCGGCTCTACAGCAGCTCTGCTGACATGGTTCTCTGGCACTCGACAGCAGCTCTGCTGACCTTGTTCTCTGGCTCTTCAGCAGCTCTGCTGACCTGGTTTGTGCGACAGAATGTGCCATATTACGCCTGCATCATTGCACCTCTTCTGTGTCCGATTACGTTTCTACCTCTCCAGTCCCTGCAGCACCTGTTCTGACCTGGGTCTCAGGCTCTACAACAGCTCTGCTGCCCTTGTTCTCTGGCTCTACAGCAGCTCTGCCATGACCTGGTTCTCTGGCTCTAAAGCAGCTCTGCTGACCTGGTTCTCTGGCTCTCAAAGCAGCTCTGCTGACCTGGTTCTCTGGCTCTAAAGCAGCTCTGCTGACCTGGTTCTCTGGCTCTACAGCAGCTGTGCTGACCTGGTTCTCAGGCTCTACAGCAGCTTGCTTACCTGGTTCTCTGGCTCTACAGCAGCTCTGCTGACCTGGTTCTCTGGCTCTCACAGCAGCTCTCCAGACCTGGTTCTCTGGCTCTACAGCAGCTCTGCTGACCTGGTTCTCAGGCTCTAGAGCGGCTCTGCTGACCTGGTTCTCTGGCTCTACAGAAGTTCTGCTGACCTGGTTCTCTGGCTCTACAGCGGCTCTGCTGACCTGGTTCTCTGGCTCTACAGCGGCTCTGCTTGACCTGGTTCTCTGGCTCTACAGTGGCTCTGCTGACCTGGCTCTCAGGCTCTAGAGCGGCTCTGCTGACCTGGTTCTCTGGCTCTACAGCAGCTCTGCTGACCTGGTTCTCTGGCTCTACAGCAGCTCTGCTGACCTGGTTCTCTGGCTCTACAGCAGCTCTGCTGACCTGGTTCTCTGGATTTACAGCAGCTCTGCTGACCTGGTTCTCTGGCTCTACAGCAGCTCTGCCTGACCTGGTTCTGAGGCTCTACAGCAGCTCTGCTGACCTGGTTCTCTGGCTCTACAGCAGCTCTCCTGACCTGGTTCTCTGGCTCTACAGCAGCTCTGCTTGACCTGGTTCTCTGGCTCTACAGCAGCTCTGCTGACCTGGTTCTCTGGCTCACAGCAGCTCTGCTGACCTGGTTCTCTGGCACTCAGAGTGGCTCTGCTGACCTCAGTTCTCTGGCTCTAGAGCGGCTCTGGCTGACCTGGTTCTCTGGCTCTACAGCAGCTCTCGCTGACCTGGTCTCTCTGGCTCTACAGCAGCTCTGCTGACCTGGTTCTCTGGCTCTACAGCAGCTCTGCTGACCTGGTTCTCTGGCTCTACAGCAGCTCTGCTGACCTGGTTCTCTGGCTCCCTACAGCAGCTCTGCTGACCTGGTTCTCTGGCTCTACAGCAGCTCTGCTGACCTGGTTCTCTGGCTCTACAGCAGCTCTGCTGACCTGGTTCTCTGGCTCTACAGCAACTCTGCTGACCTGGTTCTCTTGGCTCTACAGAGGCTCTGCTGACCTGGTTCTCGGGCTCTACGAGCAGCTCTGCTTACCTGGTTCTCATAGGCTCTACAGCGGCTCTGCTGAACTGGTTCTCTGGCTCTCACAGCAGCTCTGCTGACCTGGTTCTCTGGCTCTACAGCAGCTCTGCTGACCTGGTTCTCTGGCTCTACAGCAGCTCTGCTGACCTGGTTCTCTGGCTCTACAGCAGCTCTGCTGACCTGGTTCTCTGGCACTACAGCAGCTCTGCTGACCTGGTTCTCTGGCTCTAGAGCAGCTCTGCTGACCTGGTTCTCTGGCACTACAGCAGCTCTCCGCTGACCTGGTTCTCAGGCTCCAGAGCAGCTCTGCTGACCTGGTTCTCAGGCACTACAGCAGCTCTGCTGACCTGGTTCTCTTGGCTATACAGCAGCTCTGCTGACCTGGTTCCTCTGGCTCTACAGCAGCTCTGCTGACTCTGGTTCTCTGGCTCTAGAGCAGCTCTGCTGACCTGGTTCTCTGGCTCTCAGAGCAGCTCTGCTGACCAGGTTCTCAGGCTCTGAGAGCAGCTATGCTGACCTGGTTCTCAGGCTCCAGAGCAGCTCTGCTGACCGTGGTTCTCTGGCTCTTCAACGGCTCTGCTGACCTGGTTCTCAGGCTCTACAGCCGCTCTGCTGACCTGGTTCTCTGGCTTCTACAGCAGCTCTGCTGACCTGGTTCTCTGATCTACAACAGCTCTGCTGACCTGGTTCTCTGGCTCTACAGCCGATCTGCTGACCTGCTTCTATAGGCTCTACAGCCGCTCTGCTGACCTGGTTCTCTGGCTCTACATCAGCTCTGCTGACCTGGTTCTCTCTGGCCTCTACATCAGCTCTGCTGACCTGGTTCTCAGGCTCTAGCAGCGCTCTGCTGAACTGGTTCTCCATGGCTCTACAGCAGCTCCTGCTGACCTGGTTCTCTGGCTCTACAGCAGCTCTGCTATCCTGGTTCTCTGGCTCTTCAAGCAGCTCTGCATCGGTCTCGCTTCTACAGCAGCTTTGCTGACCTGGTTCTTCAGGCTCTAGAGCGCTCTGCTGACCTGGTTCTCTGGCTCTACAGCAGCTCTGCTGATCTGGTTCTTCTGCCTCTACAGTGGCTCTGCTGACCTGGTTCTCTGGCTCTACAGCGGCTCTGCTGACCTGGTTCTCTAGCTCTAGAGCAGCTCTGCAGACCTGGTTCTCTGGCTCTAGAGCAGCTCTGCTGACCTGGTTCTCTGGCTCCAGAGCAGCTCTGCTGACCTGGTTCTCTGGCTCTACAACGGCTCTGCTGACCTGGTTCTCTGGCTCTAGAGCAGCTCTGCTGACCTGGTTCTCTGGCTCTAGGGCAGCTCTGCTGGACCTGGTTCTCTGGCTTTAGGGCAGCTCTGCTGACCTGGTTCTCTGGCTCTAGGGCGGCTCTGCTGACCTGGTTCTCTGGCTCCAGAGCGGCTCTGCTGACCTGGGTCTCTGGCCTCAGAGCGGCTCTGCTGACCTGGGTCTCAGGCTCCCACAGCAGCTCTGCTGACCTAGTTCTCTGGCTCTACAGCGGCTCTGCTGACCTGGTTCTCTGGCCTCCCAGAGCGGCTCTGCTGACCTGGGGCTCTGGCTCTACAGCAGCTCTGCTGGACCTGGTTCTCTTGCTCTCACAGCAGCTCTGCTCACCTGGCCTCTCAGGCTCTAGAGCAGCTTGATGACATGGTTCTCAGGCTCTAGAGCTAGCTCTGCTGACCTGGTTCTCAGGGCTCCCAGAGCAGCCTGCTGACCTGGTTCTCTGGCTCTACAGCAGCTCTGGCTGACCTGGTTCTTTGGCTCAAGAGCAGCTCTGCTGACCTGGTTCTCTTGCTCAACAGCAGCTCTGCTGACCTGGTTCTCTGTCTCTAGAGCGGCTCTGCTGACCTGGTTCTCTGGCTCTACAACGGCTCTGCTGACCTGGGTTCTCAGGCTCTACAGCCGCCCTGCTGGTCTGGTTCTCTGGCTCTAGAGCAGCTCTGCTGACCTGGTTCTCTGGCTCTACAGCAGCTCTGCTGACCTGATTCTCTGGCTCCAGAGCAGCTCTGCTGACCTAGTTCTCTGGCTCTACAACGGCTCTGCTGGACCTGGTTCTCTGGCTCTGCAGCGGCTCTGCTGACCTGGTTCTCAGGCTCACACAGCCGCTCTGCTGAGCCTGGTTCTCTGGCTCTACAGCAGCCTCTGGCTGACCTGATTCTCTGGCTCTTCAGCAGCTCTGCCGGACTACCTGGTTCTCCGGCTCTAGAGCAGCTCTGCTGACCTGGTTCTCTGGCTCTAGCAGCAGCTCTGCTGACCTGGTTCTCTGGCTCTAGAGCAGCTCTGCTGACCTGGTTCTCTGGCTATACAGCGGCTCTGCTGAACTGGTTCTCTGGCTTAGAGCAGCTCTGCTGACCTGGTTCTCTTCGGCTCAAGAGCACCTCTGCTGACCTGGATCTCTGCCTCAAGAGCTGCTCTGCTGACCTGGTTCTCTGGCTCTAGAGCGGCTCTGCTGACCTGGTTCTCTGGCTCTGGAGCGGCTCTGCTGACCTGGTTCTCAGGCTCCACAGCCGCTCTGCTGACCTAGTTCTCAGGCTCTACAGCACGCTCTGCTGACCTGGTTCTCTGGCTCTCAGAGCAGCTCTGCTGACACATGGTTATCTGGCTCTAAGAGCAGCTCTGCTGACCTGGTTCTTCTGGCTCTGAGAGCGGCTCTGCTGACCTGGTTCTCTGGCTCTACGAGCGGCTCTGCTGACCTGGTTTGTCAGGCTCTACAACGCGCCTGCTGACCTGGTTCTCTGGCTTCCAGAGCAGCTCTGCTGACCTGGTTTTCTGCTCTACAACAGCTCTGCTGACCTGGTTCTCTGGCCCTACAACGGCTCTGCTGACCTGGTTCTCTGGCTCTACAGCCGCTCTGCTGACCTGGTTCTCTGGCCCCACAGCAGCTCTGCTGACCTGGTTCTCCTGGCTCTTCAGCAGCTCTGCTGACCTCGGTTCTCAGGCTCTAGAGCGGCTCTGCTGACCTGGTTCTCTGGCTCTACAGCAGCTCTGCTGACCTGGTTCTTCCCTACAGCAGCTCTGCATGACCTGGATTCTCTGGCTATACAGCGGCTCTGCTAACCTGGTTCTCTGGCTCTACAGCAGCTCTGCTGACCTGGTTCTCTGGCTCTACAGCAGCCTCTGCTGACCTGGTTCTCTGGCTCTAGAGCAGCTCTGCTGACCTGGGATCTCTGGCTCTAGAGCGTGCTCTGCTGACCTTGGTTCTCTGGCTCTACAACGGCTCTGCTGACCTGGTTGTCAGGCTCTACAGCCGCTCTGCTGACCTGGTTCTCTGGCTCTGCAGAGCAGCTCTGCTGACCTGGTTCTCTGCCTCTACAACAGCTCTGCTGACCTGGTTCTCTGGCCCTAGAACGGCTCTGCTGACCTGGTTCTCTGGCTCTACAGCCGCCTCTGCTGACCTGGTTCTCTGGCTCTACAGCAGCTCTGCTGACCTGGTTCTCTGGCTCTCAGCAGCTCTGCTGACCTGGTTTTCAGGCTCTAGAGCGGCTCTGCTGACCTGGTTCTCTGTGCTCTACAGCAGCTCTGCTGACCTTGGTTCTCTGGCCCTACAGCAGCTCTGCTGACCTGGTTCTCTGGCCCTACAGCGGCTCTGCTGACCTGGTTCTCTGGCTCTACAGCAGCTCTGCTGACCTGGTTCTCTGGCTCTTACAGCAGCTCTGCTGACCTGGTCTCTCTGGCTCCCAAGCAGCTCTGCTGACCTGGATCTCTGGCTCTACAGCAGCTCTGGCTGACCTGGTTCTCTGGCTCTACAGCAGCTCTGCTGACCTGGATCTCTGGCTCTACAGCAGCTCTGCTGACCTGGCTATCCAGGCTCTAGAGCAGCTCTGCTGACCTGGCTTTCTGGCTCTACAGCAGCTCTGACCGACCTGGTTCTCCAGGCCTCCTACAGCCGCCTGCTGGACCTGGTTCTCTGGCTCTACAGCAGCTCTGCTGACCTGGTTCTCTGGCTCTACAGCAGCTCTGCTGACCTGGTTCTCTGGCTCTCACAGCAGCCCTGCTGACCTGGTTCTATGGCTCTTCAGCAGCTCTGCTGACCTGGTTCTCAGACTCCCAGAGCGGCTCTGCTGACCTGGTTTTTCTGGCTCTACAGCAGCTCCTGCTGACCTGGTTCTCTGCCTCTACAGCAGCTCTGCTGATCTGGTTCTCCTGGCTATACAGCGGCTCTGCTGACCTGGTTCTCTGCCTTCAGAGCAGCTCTGCTGACCTGGTTCTCTGGCTCAAGAGCAGCTCTGGCTGACCTGGATCTCTGCCTCAAGAGCTGCTCTGGCTGACCTGATTCTCTGGCTCTAGAGCAGCTCTGCTGACCTGGTTCTCTGGCTCTAGAGCGGCTCTGCTGACCTGGTTCTCTGGCTCTAGAGTGGCTCTAGCTGACCTCGGATCTCTGGCTCTACAACAGCTCTGCTGACCTAGTTCTCAGGCTCCTACAGCCGGTCTGCTTACCTGGTTCTCTGGCTCTAGAGCAGCTCTAGCTGACTTGGTTTTCTGGCTCCTACAACAGCTCTGCTGACCTGGTTCCTCTGGCCCTACAACGGCTCTGCTGACCTGGTTCTCTGCCTCTACAGCCAGCTCTGGCTGACCTGGTCTCTGGCTCTACAGCAGCTCTGCTGACCAGGTTCTCTGGCTCTACAGCAGCTCTGCTGACCTGGTTCTCTGGCTCTCAAGCAGCTCTGCTGACCTGGTTCTCAGGCTCTAGAGCGGCTCTGGCTGACCTGGTTCTCTGGCTCTACAGCAGCTGTGCTGGACCTGGTTCTCTCAGGCTACAGCGGCTCTGCTGACCTGGTTCTCTGGCTCCTACAGCAGCCTGCTGACCTGGTTCTCTGGGCTCTACAGCAGCTCTGCTGACCTGGTTCTCTGGCTCTACAACAGCCTCTGCTGACCTGGTTCTCTGGCTCTACAGCAGCTCTGCTGACCTGGTTCTCTGGCTCTACAGCAGCTCTGCTGACCTGGATCTCTCCGGCTCTACAGCAGCTCTGCTGACCTGGATCTCTGGCTCTACAGCAGCTCTGCTCAGACCTGGTTCTCTGGCTCTAGAGCAGCTCTGCTGACCTGGTTCTCTGGCTCTAGAGCGCGCTCTGCTGACCTGGTTCTCTGGCTCCTACAGCAGCTCTGCTGACCTGGTTCTCTGGCTCCCAGAGCAGCTCTGCTGACACTGGTTCTCAGGCTCCCAGAGCAGCTCTGCTGACTCCTGGTTCTCTGGCTCTAGCAGCAGCTCTGCTGACCTGGCTCTCTGGCTCTCCTAAGCGGCTCTGCTGACCTGGTTCTCCAGGCTCTACAACGGCTCTGCTGACCTGGTTCTCAGGCTCTACAGCCGCTCTGCTGACCCTGGTTCTCTGGCTCTACAGCAGCTCTGCTGACCTGGTTCTCTGGTCTACAGCGGCTCTGCTGACCTGGTTCTCTGGCTCTACAGCGCGCTCTGCTGACCTGGTTCTCTGGCTATACAGCGGCTCTGCTGACCTGGTTCTCTGGCTATGCAGCGGCTCTGCTGACCTGGTTCTCTGGCTCATACTAGCGGCTCTGCTGACCTGGTTCTCTGGCTCCTGGCGCTCTGTGGCTACAGTTCTCTGGCTCTACAGCGCTCTGCTGACCTGGTTCTCTGGCTCTAGTGCAGCTCTGTGCCTGACCTGGTTCTCTGGCTCTAGACTGTGGCTCTGCTGACCTGGTTCTCTGGCTCTAGAGCAGCTCTGCTGACGTCCTGGTTCTCTGGCTCTAGAGCGGCTCTGCTGACCTGGTTCTCTGCGTCTACCAGAGCAGCTCTGCTGACCTGGCTCTCTGGCTCTAGAGCGGCTCTGCTTGACCTGGCCCTCTGGCTCTAAGAGCGGCTCTTGCTGACCTGGTTCTCTGGCTCTACAGCAGCTCTGCTGACCTGGTTCTCTGGCTCTCCAGCCGCTCCACGCCCGACCTGGTTCTCTGGCTCTAGCAGCCGCTCTGCTGGACTCTGGTTCTCTGGCTCTAGAGCAGCTCTGCTGACCTGGTTCTCTGGCTCCCAGAGCGGCTCTGCTGACCTGGTTCTCTGGCTCTACAGCCGCTCTGCTGACGCCTGGTTCTCTGGCTCTAGGAGCAGCTCTGCTGACCTGGTTCTCTGGCTTCCAGAGCGGCTCTGCTGACTCCGGTTCTCTGGCTCCACAACAGCTCTGCTGACCTGTGGTTCCTCTGGCTCTGCAAGCCGCTCTGCTGACCTGGTTCTCTGGCTCTACAGCCTGCTCTGCTGACCTGGTTCTCTGGCTCCCAGAGCAGCCCTGCTGACCTGGTTCTCTGGCTCTAGAGCAGCTCTGCTGACCTGGTTCTCTGGCTCTAGAAGGCAGCTCTGCTGACCTGGCTCTCTGGCTCTCAGAGCCGCTCTGCTGACCCCGGCTCCCTGGCTCTAGCAGCAGCTCTGCTGACCTGGTTCTCTGGCTCTCCAGAGCGGCTCTGCTGACCTGGTTCTCCTGGCTCTAGCGACAGCTCTGCTGGCGTGGTTCTCTGGCTCTAGAGCGGCTCTGCTGACCTGGTTCTCTTGGCTCTACAGCGGCTCTGCTGACCTGGTTCTCTGGCTCTGACAGCAGCTCTGCTGACCTGGCTCTCTGGCTCTAGTCAGCAGCTCTGCTGACCTGGTT
>CAWUFW010030944.1:0-16334 GCA_963921515.1 Calotriton arnoldi
ATGGCAGCATCCATATCACTATACTCCCTTCGAACAGTGAAGCCAAAGTCTGCATCGCAAGCACACGACACGTGTCTGTGGGCCCGTGCCGACCGCTGCCCACGGACCACACTGCGGTCTAGTAGTTCCCACATCCAGCACTTAGTCGTGATTCATGAATGGCAGAGTCCATACCAGTGAACGCACGGAGAGGAGTAAGAGGAAGATGCAGTTCAGTCCGGATGTAAGCCGGATCCTCGTTACGGAGGTGACCGAACACTAGCAACAACTGACCTGGTGCCACTAACCCTGTCCAACGCAAGCCGGCGACACGTGCTGCCACTAACCCTGTTCAAAGCAAGCCGGCGACACGTGGTGCCACTAACCCTGTTCAATGCAAGCCGGCGACACGTGGTGCCACTAACTCTGTTCAACGCAAGCCGACGACACGTGCTTGTGGGCCCCTGCAGACTACTGGCTCCGGCATGCACAGCGGGCCATCCGGACTCACACCAATCACATCAAGGCGGGACCAGCCAGGGTACGGCATCGTCGCAGGCTGCACACATGCCCAGCTCTGGTGCCTCAGCCTCCGTGAGCCACACGTCATCGCCACATGACATTCCAACGCCATGTGTGGGAGTTCCAGGAGGAGTTGGCTGAACTGCGGTTGGCCCACACACACCGCTGCCACCGGCCGACACTGCGGTTAAGTAGGTCCCACATTTGTGACTGGGTCTTGATTTCTGAATGGCTGAGTTTACACCAATGTACACGCCTCATCGCAGACTGCATCCCCTTGCAGCCCTGGTGCCACTGACTCCGTGCGCCGTGAGTCATGGTCACTCTCTGGTTGAACTTTGGTGGCATCTGAGTCTGTGGCCTGGGGGTTCTCATCATCATCACCTGGCAGGTACGGACTTGGTGTTTGGCATGAGTCTGTGGCATTCATATCACCCATGTTGCCTGTTGCTGCTTGGTTGTGCCCTCTGCATCATGCCCTGGGGGAACACCTTCCACTGTCCTACGATACACTCAGCGACAGTCGCCTTGGACATCTATGAGGACCCGCTCAGCTCTCATGGGCCTAACCCAGTGCATCGCAAGTCACTGTCCCGTGGCGGTGTGCCTGTGCCGGCCGCTGTGCATCCGGGGCCACTAACTCTGTGCACCTCAAGTCATGGTCCCTTGCTGTTTGTACTTTGAACGTCTGATTGAGTGATGACTGTTGTAGTTGTTGCAAGCACCAGACAATCCCTGGGGGCTGTCTTACACTCACCCCACGCACAGTCAGCACAGGCGTCACTGGACTAGTGTGCCTGCCGACACATCATGCCGAACCACCTATTGACTCATCTCTCTCTGCACTGTCACAGGTGATCAGGGATATGCACTCTGCCCTTGGATGATGACACCCCTCCGAGACTCGAACACACATGCCCAGAGGCAGTACAATGCGTCCCACATACGCACCAGGGGCATCGTGGAACGCACATTTGGCGTGTTGAAGTCATGTTTCAGGTGCCTGCACATCACAGGCGGAAGGCTCCTGTACAGGCCAGACATTGTGTGCAAGATGATCGTTGCATGTTGTGTTTTGCACAACATCTGTGTACGCTCCAATGCCCCATGGATCCCAGTGCCAGATGCACCGGACGATGATGAGGACGATGGGGCAGGTGGCCCACACCCCACTGCAGCTGCAGCAGGAATAGCCTGTAGGAACACCCTCATTGCCAATTTCTTCACCTGAGCACGTCACTTTGTGTCCGTCCTGTACAATGATGGGACAGTACAAATTGTCCACTGGCACTGCATGTGTAAATAAAACTGATACAGGTTACAGGTGGTACTCGTCCATTGTCATGTCACAGATTCCTACGATGCCAGATGTGATTGGCCATTTTGTGCACGCATGTGGCACCAGTTGTGTCCTGTGTTCTGTTGTGGAAGTGCTGCAGTATGTACCACATTGTTGACAATGTTGGGGTGCTCAAATTCTTATGTGTGTCTGTTGCACTGTGGCTGAGTCGCCCCTGCAGCTCTGAATTGGCTGCCACTCATCCCTTTCAGGCAGTGTGCCTTTCACTTCTATGCATCTACAGTGCTGAGATGTTGCTGACTTGAGTGAATTGTGCCCTTCGTCGTGTTGTGACTCGTGGTCATGGTCGGTAGGCGGATGTGTAGTTGACGGCAGGGGTTTTTTGTGCACGTGGATTCGTCTGAGTGTGACCTGCACCTTTGCGGATCTGGCCCACACTCAGCCGCATCAGTGTCGTGGCCTGCACATTGACATGATAGATGGACTACAGCAATGCTACTCATGTAGTGTCTCTTGCATTGTCAGTGTGGCTGACGGATACGCATCTTCGCTGGGTTTCGCACGTGTGCATGGGTTGGTTGTGTGATTGGTGATGTGTTGGGTGGGGGCCCCTTTGGGCACATGGTGGAGGTGGGTCTCCTTGGTGTTTGTGTGTGTGCGGCAGTGTTCCAGGGGGATCAGGGACATGATCCGGAGTCATTGTGGGTGTGCAGTGTGCTCTGCTTAATTGTGCATGTGTGCCATTGTGCCCATCTCCCCCCGTCCCCCCACTCCCTGGTAGGTACTCACCCTATTGATGTTGTGTCAGGTCATGTTGAGCAGTGTCCGGGTCCTCCGATCCTGTCACTGTCTCCCGACTGATGACTGTGGCCACCATTTTCTCCATTTCATCCTGCTCCTGGTGTTCTGCTGGCCCCCCACCTCCAATGTGCGTTGCTGCTTTCATGTTGGCAGCGAGTTCCTTCTTGGGTTTGCCCTTCGCATCATTCCAGCGCCTCTTGTCCTCTTCCATTGTCCTCCTCGGCACGGCAACGGCATTCTCATAGTCCAAGATGGTCTGCTATCGCAGCGTCTTTTTTGCCAATGACACGTTGGAGGTGACGTACAGTTGGTGGTGGTGTTCTATCTCATCCGTGACATGGATCCGGGTTTCCTGCAGACTGTACCCCGTCTTCCTCTCCCTCTTCTCATTGCCCTTCCACGACACCTGGCTTCCTGGCTGGGCATCCGTGGGTCCTGTGGGTTTCACGTTGTCCTCTGCACTCGGTCCGGGTGCATCCTTGGTGCTCCGCAGTTCATCTTGTTTTTGGTGTGATCTTTTTTGGTGTTTTTCTTGTGCTTTTCCCCGCATAACGCGTGGGACTTGCTGGCCTCTCACTAGTTATCACGCAGATCTTATCGCGGTTGGGCTCATCGCAACTTTTTTCGCGTTGGGGTTTGCATTTTTATCGCCGTTGCGGTAGTTGTTTCGCGGACATTTGCTGCGTTCTCATGCGATTATCGCACGGTATCGCAGTGTTGTGAATGCCACGTTAACACGCCGTTATTTTGCCGCGATGGGCTGCGATGTGAGAAGTTGCGGTAAGCTATTTTGGCGATGTTTATCGCACGTTCTTGTGAATATACCCCAAAGTGTAGAGTAAATTGATTGGCAATAACAGTGGTAGTAGATATCCTGGTAGGAGCGAGAGTGCATGTAGAAGTGGAAGTAGTGGTTAGGACTAGGGGTAGTCATGTGAATATGAGTAGACATAGGAGATATATGAGTGGGTGTAGAAGTAGTAGAGGATTGGTGGTGGGAGTCAGATTAGGAGTAATTCTATAAGAAGGAGAGTTCTTAGAAGTGTGCAAAGGAGTATGATCATGGCTAGGTGTAGGTTTGGAGTGGTAAGGAAGTGCACCTCCATTGTAGTGCTTCACCGTTTGTTCTTTGCAATGACAACATTCCTTACTTTGACTAATACATGTATTAGATAGCATGATGGTAAATAAAAAATGACTACTGTTAGATGATCCAAAATTTGAATGAGACTTTAAAAAAGCAATGGCTGAGAGGACTGATCTAAAGAGAGCTAACCCAAAGCCCTTCGTTTTGTATTTTTTGTTCATCATATGTCCTTTGATAGATATTTTGATCTGTCTTCTCTAGGTCAAACCTAACATGAGAGTGAAAACACACTTGCTAACATTTTTTCTGTATTTCCACAGGTAAAACATTTGCATGTTAGAAATACTGTCGCCATAGCAAAAGACTCACATGGTATGATCATGTGTATCCTAAGTGTATTTTAATTTACATGTTGAGCCAGTAAACTAATTCATACACCTTGAACATTGCTCGGCTAGCCGGATTTCCTTTATTTTCGCTCTAATGAAAGATTTTCAAACATTTTGATCACTGAATATCTGACAAAGTAGAACCTCGTGTTCCTAACACCAGGTATGTGTAGGAGAACGGATGGCTAAAAACTTGCAGTGAGTTTAATATATGGCACTCCCTGTCATTTCAGGCCTTTTCTCTGCGCTTGTAATTTGTAACTTGACCTATTTAGGATTCGGACTCGCTTCCAAAACGAAAACACTAAAAAGCAGAGTCTTTATGTAATTTAACTGTGTTTCTGTTTTCTTACAGATTTGATATGCGATCTTTCATACGGTCTCTTGCCTTTATATACACAGTTGAAACAATCAATAAATCCCCGCTGTTGCCTAATATAACTTTGGGCTATGAAATGTACGACACCTGTGGCGCTGCTTTCACAGGCCTCCAAGGGGCCATGAGGTTCATTACCGCGCGCAATTCATCTGAGGGAACTGTGAAGGTGATGTGCAACTACACCGAATACATACCATCAGTGAAGGCCGTGGTAGGACCTGGCTTTTCAGAAGTTTCCATTACAGTAGCCAAAACATTAAGCTTGCTCTTGATACCGCAGGTAAATTGATGTCAATGTCCAAATACAAATAATTGTATAACACTCACAATGTACAAAGATTTTGAAGCTCTGATGAAAATATTGAATAACTCAAAAAAGTCTAATTCCGAACTCATCGAAATCATTTACGTAATCAAAGAGCATGCATTTATTGATGTTTTCCAGGGGAATAAACATTGGGGTGCAGATTGGCAATGGCACTATTAGGCACTTCAAGCCTCCTGAAAGTGATTATTGCTATTACAAAGAAAAATTATTAAGTGCAGAGAAGACTGGAATTTCTTTTATATGTTTACTGATCCACGGTACTGTTATCTACTCTTTCAGAAATGTATCTTGGACATGTGATAAACTTGTAGTGCAGCATATGTATGATATAATATAGAGAACATGGGTGAAATTAGCATGCAGACCTCACTAGAATGTTCCCCACAAAGAATCATTCCAAAGCAAGGAAACATTGCATGGGCTTAGAAAGTGAAAGTGGTCTGCGTGAATGTCTGTATGCATGTATACTGGTCTGTGTTCACATATAAGTCTGTTGATTCGTGTACAATGGGATGAGGGACTAGAGCCTGGGGAAGCATTCCTGTATTGTACAGGGTAAGAGGTGGAAGTTGGCCATTTTATATGTACCAATTATAGTTTTTTACTTATGCTGTTGACAACCAGCTGAGGACTGTATTTTTCTGTCCCATTCGTTCTCAGAGTGTTTCCAGGAGAAGGGCGTGGATCACTGTGTCAAAGGTCAATGACAGGTCAAGGATGATCAGGAGCCTCAGCAGAAGGTGTTCTGATCCTTGGTTTGCCCTAAGTTTTTTTTAATAAGGATGTGATCTGGCCAGTTTTTTAGCATGTAGGGACTGTTCATTCAAATAAAGAGCCAATAATCAGGTAGGTCCTGTAGGGAATCTCAGAGAAGCTCTATAGTTTAACACAGTGAAATGGGAAGAGGTTTGGAGGATGAATGTGAAACCTTTATTAAGTTGAAATGAAAACAGATTGTATTGAACCTAGAGCAGGTAAAATTCTAGCCTTGAACATGGATCCAGAGGCTGATTGAAATGTTGGACTTAAACCAGCGATGTCCCAGACCCTTCCTTATTCCAGAAGATGGCTGACTTGAGAGAATCAGATGTTTGTTTTTCAGTTGCTAGGCCGTGGTGACCTTTGTGGAGTCAAAAGGTTGAAAAATTGAGTGGCATTGAACTAAAAATGATCATGGATTTCCATTAGAGCTGGCCGAATCCCTGATGGTTTACAGAGCTTTTGAAGAGCTAGCTGTCTGGATTTAATGTCAGTTCTTTTTGGGATTATCAGACTCCTCTAGGAATTTGCTTGAGTTTTGGGAATCATCTTGTTATAATTCAGACTCTTATCATAATTTGATGAGACCAATAATGAGGTTATGAGCTGTGGATGTAACGGTTGCGGATGTAGTTTGATGACTAGGTTAGCTGGCTAACTGGTTGAGATTTCCCAGGGAGTCCATGCCAACCCAAATGTTCAAATCCTCTATGAATAGGATCCTACCATAGTTGAATTAAATTGGCACATTTTACTATGGTTAATTAATACACCAAGGAGAGTATTTTTGTTTTAGGGGATATACGTGAAACTGGTGATATATTTTGCTAACATGATTTTAAAGAAGTTGAGTGATGGGTCTGAGATTTCTTTGCTTGTGACACATGAGAAATTGTCACAAGCAACCTATCCTGTGTCATCCCACTGCTGATGAGGAGCCTGGGTGGAAACAGGGCATCTATAGTTATGAGAAGGTGGTGAACCAGCTTTCAATAATGCCAATGAGGTGGTAACACATTCTCCAAGTATACAAAATAATGACAATATTATGGTTTTTGGAAACTGGTTATAAAGCGGATTCAGGAACAAACAAATTATGCCATTACTGTGATTGTTATAGATGGTTGGCTTGATCACTTAGAAGCCTTATATGGTAACATGAAAATAGTCTTTTGTGTAATTGTGAATGAATAAGCTCTGGTGGTGCTATTATGAAATGTTTCATATATTATATAACTAATGCAATCTGAATATTTAGGTCTAAAAGTGCTTTCAGATAATTCTTTATGTGTTTTACGTAGGTGGTGAACATCCATTCCTCAGTCGTATTTGTTGTTTAGCAAAATTAATTTAAATCTGGAAAGGAAATATTTTGGTACAATATTTTTATTTAAAAGAAGTAAAGGCTCAGCCATTTAATTATAGACTGATAGCCTTTGAATTCCTGTTAGGGAAGTTGTTGCCAGGGGTCTGCTTTTTTTTCTATGGGAATGAGTGGCAGGAGCACACACAGTCAAATTTTAAACCAGCTTTAGGCTTCACCTTTCCATAATGCACAATGTAGTGAATGTTGCATGTACAGGAGTGTAGCGCAGCACCTGTATTCTATACTTTTTGTCATAGACTTTGGGGCCGATTCCGATCTCGGTCGGAGGCGCACCCAATACCATTCGGTCGGGAAAAAAGCCATGCGAAAGCCTGTTTCCCGACCGATCCGTACAGCACACCGAACGAGCAAGTATGATGCGCACAACAGCAAAAAATCCGGCCGAGCCGTACTCACCCAAACCAGGTCCTGTTCTCCGACCGAGGCGAATCCGGAAACGCCGAATCGAGTCGCACGGAAGGGAAAATGCAGCCCCGTCCGGCCGGACAAGTACGATGCGCTTCCCGTACGCGCCCGAACCCGTCGCTACGCACGGCACGTTAAAGCATCCGGGAGAGGCGCACATAAGCTCCGATTCGCGCCACAACACGATCCACGGCTACGAGACGAACACGGCACCGACGAGGACGACGCGAAGCGACGAGGACGAGGCGAAGCGACGAGGACGACGCGAAGCAACGAGAAGGACGAACGACACGAACCAACCATGAATCCCTTCGTCCCGATCATACCAATATTCTACATCTACTACCGGAACAGGCACGGACGCGTACGGCGCAGAAGGTAAGCCAGACACCAACCACAAAACACATACAACACGTACACGACACATCACACACACACACGGGGATGCTGAATATACTTACACCAGCAACAGCAGCACCATAGGGGCGGGATGCCCATCACCAATGCCACATATGCACACAGGGGCCTAAATGCGCACCACCACCCTCACCCAGGGGGCTGGATGCCTACCACTACTACCACCCTTGGCCAGGGGGGCTGGATGCCTACCACTACTACCACCCTTAGCCAGGGGGCTGGATGCCTACCACTACTACCACCCTTAGCCAGGGGGGCAGGATGCCTACCACTACTACCACCCTTAGCCAGGGGGCTGGATGCCTACCACTACTACCACTCTTAGCCAGGGGGGCTGGATGCCTACCACCACTACCACCCTTAGCCAGGGGGGCAGGATGCCTACCACTACTACCACCCACACCCAGGGGGGCTGGATGCCTACCACTACTACCACCCTCACCCAGGGGGGCTGGATGCCTACCACTACTACCACCCTTAGCCAGGGGGCTGGATGCTTACCACTACTACCACCCTTAGCCAGGGGGCAGGATGCCTACCACTACTACCACCCTTAGCCAGGGGGCTGGATGCCTACCACTACTACCACCCTTAGCCAGGGGGCTGGATGCCTACCACTACTACCACCCTCACCCAGGGGGGCTGGATGCCTACCACTACTACCACCCTTAGCCAGGGGGCTGGATGCCTACCACTACTACCACCCTTAGCCAGGGGGCAGGATGCCTACCACTACTACCACCCTTAGCCAGGGGGGCTGGATGCCTACCACTACTACCACCCTTAGCCAGGGGGCTGGATGCCTACCACTACTACCACCCTTAGCCAGGGGGCTGGATGCCTACCACTACTACCACCCTTAGCCAGGGGGCTGGATGCCTACCACTACTACCACCCTTACCCAGGGGGGCAGGATGCCTACCACTACTACCACCCTTAGCCAGGGGTGCTGGATGCCTACCACTACTACCACCCTTAGCCAGGGGGGCTGGATGCCTACCACTACTACCACCCTTACCCAGGGGGGCTGGATGCCTACCACTATTACCACCCTTAGCCAGGGGGGCAGGATGCCTACCACTACTACCACCCTTAGCCAGGGGGCTGGATGCCTACCACTACTACCACCCTCACCCAGGGGGGCTGGATGCCTACCACTACTACCACCCTTAGCCAGGGGGGCTGGATGCCTACCACTACTACCACCCTTAGCCAGGGGGGCTGGATGCCTACCACTACTACCACCCTTAGCCAGGGGGGCTGGATGCCTACCACTACTACCACCCTTAGCCAGGGGGCAGGATGCCTACCACTACTACCACCCTTAGCCAGGGGGGCTGGATGCCTACCACTACTACCACCCTTAGCCAGGGGGGGCAGGATGCCTATCACTACTACCACCCTTAGCCAGGGGGGGCTGGATGCCTACCACTACTACCACCCACACCCAGGGGGGGCTGGATGCCTACCACTACTACCACCCCCACTCATAGGATGGACAATGCATGACACAACAAGCACACCACAACCTAAGGAATGCAAGATAAAGACATCCCCCAACCACCATGACAAGCGTGTGTAGGCTGTGTCAAATGCCTACAACACCGAACATGACTTTGAACATACAATGTGACCCCCTAGCACATGTGCCACACATATATGTGTGTGGCACCCACAATGCAAGCAGCCCATGACCATTGTGGCAATGGGGCCTAAACCCCCATCATCACAGTGACCAAAAGGTAAGTGTGGGGTCCATAGCCGAAGCACATTTTGACCATTGTGGCAATGGGGTCTAAACCCCCATCATCACAGTGACCAAAAGGCAAGTGTGGGGTCCATAGCTGAAGCACATTTTGACCATTGTGGCAATGGGGTCTAAACCCCCATCATCACAGTGACCAAAAGGCAAGTGTGGGGTCCATAGCTGAAGCACATTTTGACCATTGTGGCAATGGGGTCTAAACCCCATCATCACAGTGACCAAAAGGCAAGTGTGGGGTCCATAGCTGAAGCACATTTTGACCATTGTGGCAATGGGGTCTAAACCCCCATCATCACAGTGACCAAAAGGCAAGTGTGGGGTCCATAGCCGAAGCACATTTTGACCATTGTGGCAATGGGGTCTAAACCCCCATCATCACAGTGACCAAAAGGCAAGTGTGGGGTCCATAGCTGAAGCACATTTTGACCATTGTGGCAATGGGGTCTAAACCCCCATCATCACAGTGACCAAAAGGCAAGTGTGGGGTCCATAGCTGAAGCACATTTTGACCATTGTGGCAATGGGGTCTAAACCCCCATCATCACAGTGACCAAAAGGCAAGTGTGGGGTCCATAGCCGAAGCACATTCTGACCATTGTGGCAATGGGGTCTAAACCCCCATCATCACAGTGACCAAAAGGCAAGTGTGGGGTCCATAGCCGAAGCACATTTTGACCATTGTGGCAATGGGGTCTAAACCCCCATCATCACAGTGACCAAAAGGCAAGTGTGGGGTCCATAGCTGAAGCACATTTTGACCATTGTGGCAATGGGGTCTACACCCCCATCATCACAGTGACCAAAAGGTAAGTGTTGACAAAGAAAGAGCTGCAACTGCCAAACTGCATGGATCATTCCTGGTCACAGAACCAAAAACTCATCTGTGGCAAAGTAGTGTATGTGTCCCATTGCAACATAAATTGGGGGAGCCAAATACTGCAGTGCAAATGAGACATTCCTTTGGCCATGTGCAGACAAACAACACCCATGGGGGCTGAGACCGTCAACATTCATCAATGACACAATGACAGAAGTGACCATCAGAATGCAGAACCACATATTTGCACCAATGGGCACACAAATGCAGATATCCTGTGGAGACAGCAGATGTGAGGTGAACAGATACCATACCATGGCAGCAATGGGACACACAAACCATGATCACTGTGCTGACCGATGACCTAGGAGTCCCAGGGACAGCAGGGGAAACACACCAAACAACATACAGCCAATGGCACACCCAAGATATGCCAATGCAGTGGTGCAGATGCACAAACACAAACAGGCAGACCAACACTGTCATCATACACAGCAGGTGAGGGGTGGGGGTGCCAGTGTCCCCAGGCAACCACACAACACATGAGGAGAGCTGAATACCAATCATACAGATGTGCATACACTGCCACACTAAGGTAACTCATGGATCCAAATCCCCTATGTGGGCAAGCAGGCATTGTCAGATGAGAGGGAGCACAAAACACACATGTCACACAGGCACGTAGGAACAACAACTGACACAGCAAGACACAGACACACCACAGCACCACCCCCAGGGCCCCCACAATGTGGTGACCCTGGGCTGAATAAAAATCCCACTGTGATGACAAAGCTAAATGTCGTTCACACTGTGAACCACAGTCAGGTGTCCTGAGCAACAAACTACCATCACACCTACACAAGCACAAATCAATCAGCATGGCCAGTAAGCCAAGGCCAACATGGAGGCAGGGGACTAGCTGGGCAACAACTCCCATCTGCACACACTCAAGACCACACCCCTCGACCTCTAACAATGTGCAGCAGTGAAGTACACATGCACTGGTGACATTGCACATGCACCCATGACTATTCCAGGGTGGTGGGTGGGAACCAAGGTGCAGAAACACATCACACATGGCCACTCAACAAGACTCCTGAATGTCTGACACACTGCACACTACGCTGTACATGGACATGACGGCGATACCACACCAACCAATGGGATCCCAGCCACAGTCACACACCAATGAAGAAGCCAAGGTCACCCACAAAGAACACACATAGACAACAACCAACATTGCAGCCCGGACCCTGAGGAGTGCCAGCAGTCACACACACAACGTGTCACAATCACTGAAAGATAACACGAACTGAAAATCACATGACAGGGGCAAACAACAAGTGCCAAGGGGAAACCTGACTGTGACCCATCTGCGTCTGCACACAAACTCAGCCCTGACAGCAAACACACCTATGGGTGACACCCTGATGACCAGTAATGTGCCATGCACCCACATCACAGAGAACACAGGGAGAAGACTTTGGGGGAACATAGCTCAAGTCAGCAAGCATCACAAACAGGTACAACACTAGGGATCACAGCATGCGCAGATAAATGGAAGTGAACACACAGACATGCACATACAACACACACCTTGGGCGCAGGCAATGTCACACGTGTACACACTGCCATGAGGGGACTCCACTCCTGTGTGAGGAAAGCTGTGCCATATGTTGCCTCAGTAGGGCCCCATCATGTCAGCTGAACACTTGGTCACACAATCAACAATTAGCACCAAATGAGGGCTCCCATCACATCAGCCTGGTCATGGATGTGCCAACGGAATCATCAGCACAGATCCAACACACTTGTATAGCAATGTTGCACTGACTACACGGATGAGTCCTTCCCAATTGATGCCCAAACCTGCATGTCCAGTGGAGATGGCAACACGGTCAGGGAAGTAGACAAATGCAACGATGGCAGGCACAACAGATGTGCAGGGGTGGAAGCCACAGATATGAAATTGCTAATGTAAGTAGGAAACCCATTGCCAAATACTGAACACATGACACCCTCAGATGCTGCTATTGATGACATGGATACACCACATGATAGGACACATTCCCCCTGGACCACATGGGTTCCTGCACAGTAACACTTCATAATCATGAGACCAGATATCACCATCACTGCAGCAAGGGCATGGTTAGCAGCACCAACAACATGTACATCTGAAGCATGAGCACTAGAGAAAAGAAAGTTGCTTTATTCAGCATATGTGTTGATTGAAAACGACGTCCAGAAAAAATAGAGCAAAGGCCAATGGCCAGTCCATTGTCAAAGTTCAAACAGGGTGACACTGGCAGATGTCACCCTACGCATGCCTGCACAAAACCAGGGACAATCCACTAGGAGGGGCAACCGGGGGGCAGGCCAGGCACCGCAGGGACAGGATCAGGGCTCACCAGGGGGAGTCAGGGAAGGGGTGGTGGGTGCTGGAGAGCCACTGACAACTGCAGTGGAGGTGTCTGACATGGTGTGTGCCGGCACAACTGGGGGCATGACTCAGATGTCGTGGGTGCCGGCACAACTGCAGTGGACCCTGCAGATGGAGTGGACAGGTCCGCCACTGCAGTGCCCAAGTCAGACAGGGCGGTAGTGGACTCCACTGCAGTGCCTACCTCCAGGGGAGGAGAATGGGGAACAGGCAAGGTGGGTTGGACAGAGGGGAGGACACCCTCACCACATCAGTGGCACAGACAAGCGCAGCGGGGGTGTGGTGCTGGGAGAGCAAGTGGCAGGGGGAGAAGGCCTGATCCTCTTGGGGATGGTATATCTGTGGGTGGGGGAACCTGGGGCAGGGTGTGGTGGGGGCACCTGTGCAGTGGGGGCCTGAGGGATGGAGGACGGAGACCTTGTGCCTGAGCTGCAGGGCGGTGGCGGGGTCTTGCTCTTAGGACTCCGGGGGACTTGCGGGTGGGGGCCTCAGTCCGTCTGCGCCTGGGGGAGGGTGTCCGGGTGCGAGGGGCACTCTGCTCCGTGTGGGTGGGCTTCCTCTTCCCCCAGGATGCTGGAGCAGCTTCATCGGTGGGGAAGAGGCCGAGGTCACAGAGGAAGAGCTGCTGTGACTTTGGGGTTGCAGGTGAGGCAAGGGAGGGTGCTTTGGAGGGAGAGGGAACTGAGGACTGCACAGTGCATGTGGATGCGTGTGTGTGTTCCAGGGCCCCATCCCCTGTGAGTCTGGCTTCAGTCCCCTGAATGTGCGTGCGTGTGCGTTTTGTCATTGGCGTGTGTGTCAGTGTGCTGGATGTGTGTGTGCTGGTGTGTGCCTGTGCCGGTGTGTGTGTGCTTGGGATGGGTAAGGTGCTGGGGAGTGTGGATGGAGCAGAGGCAGGAGGGGTGAGGGACCGTTTGAGGAGGGACACTGCTGCCGTCAGGGAGGAGTCCATGGACCTATTGCCCCTCTGTAGGTCAGACATGCCCGATGAGATGCCCTCCATGAACGACACCAGCTGAGTCAACAGCGCGGTGTGCGCATGGAGGACACTCAGCATGGCTGTCTGCCCTACATGGAGCTGGCGAAGGAGGTACACAGACTCCTCACTCAGGGTAGCAGGGGACACAGGGGCAGGGGTGCGGTGCCTGGCCCAAAGGAGACACGCTCCCGGACATGGGAGCCTCCACGGACCTGGGGAATGGGAGCCGATGGGAGGGCGGTGGTGGTGCTGGTGGTGGCGGGGACAGCAACACTAGCTGGGGTGTGGTGGCTGCTGACACCCGCCTCCACAAGGGAGTCATCCTCCGAGTTGCTCTGGTCCTCAGCTGAGGTGGATGCTGCTGAGGACTCCTCGGTGTGGCTCCCTCGCCCTCCGTGCCACTGGGTCCCTCCGACCACTCCTCGGCTGCTGACCCAGTCTGGCTCTCTGGCTCCTCCTGGTCCGTGGAGCTGTCCCCTTCCGTGGCCGTGGATGTATCTGCAAACAATGGGGAAACAGACAGACATCAGTCACCTGCACATAACGCACACACCACTGTGAGCACAGCACATCACAGAGCAAGCCCTGGCATCATTAGTTGTACATTGCTAAAAGTGCCCTAATTGAACAGGAGAAGTCAATTGTCAGTCTGATGCCAAGCATGGCACTCACATCCCACATGGCCTTGCACCCATCTGTCTGGTGTCTGTTGGATTGCAACACCCCAGTGTTGACACATGCACCAAGTACACAGTAGTTGGACAGTGCAGAGGACACGGTGTGGCATGTGGACATGCACACATCACAGCTCTTGCCACTGAGTCAGTACAGGTTTCCGGATGAAAGGGATGCCCAGAGTCAAATAGGAAATGCATGTGATGCATACCAGCGACAGACACCATGATGCACCCATGTCCTGATAGCCAGCGCCACTATGGTGTGCATGTAGCACATGTCACTCCCCTGCAGGCTCACCAATCAGTAGACACATGCCATGGCGGAGGCATGACTGCAAAGTCATACATCACTGTCTCAGTGATGTATGACTTTGCAGCCAGACAACAACACTCTGCACTGTGTCACAATAGTAGGTCATGCGGAATGCAAGTCCTGGAGCTGCACAAGTGCACATGTACATCCCCCCACAACACATCCTCTCAACCCTCATCTGTCCAGGTCATACCTATTGGACATATGGTAGACCTGTGACACTACCCTCTGAACCTGAGCCCCTCACACTCTGCTGTGCATGGGGAACAGCTGCCTGAACTTCACATTCACATGCCCCAGTCTGCATGGGCAGCTGATCAGACACCTATGTGTCACACAAGTATCGTCTCCTATGGTCACATCTCCAGTGGCATGCTGAGCCCCTACCAAGAAACTCCACAGCAGTCCTGGCGACTAATCCACAGCACACTGACACAGAGGCAGACACCTGAGGGGTCAAATCACTGCGCACAATGTGTCAGCTGATACACGGGAGTGGGAGTACAGAGTGTATTGTATGGCCTGGAGTAGGCATGACTGTCCAGCCCCACATGAATGAGGGATGAGCCCTGGACTGTAGGCAGCTGGCTAAGTATGTGTGACACACGTCATATACATACTCCTGGGGCCCAAACATTGTTCCCACCTGCAGCATGGGTGTGTGCCAGATACCCCAGCCACATGTGGTGGATCAGCTCAGCAATTGGACCACAGATCAAAGTAACACGCTGAATACATGTCAGAATACAGGCATTGTGTAAGCAATGGACCCACCCATGATGCCCACCACAGAGTCAGGGAAACAGATGCTGTCTCCCACCTTGAGTCAAGCAAACTGCAAGGACACAGTCCTAAGTGACAGAATTCCCTGCATGTAAGGGCCACACCTGGGTATCAGATGAGGAGTGGGCAGTGCACAATAGAGGGACATGGCTCCTGGACAACATGACTGCTGTACTGTGGCAGTTTAACCAGGCCCGAGGAGGGCACATAGCATGTTAGACAGAGTTCACAGTGCAGTCTTTGACTCACCCCCTCCTTGCTGCTCTCTGGCCTTCAGCTGCCCATCCAGGTCTGGAAAGACCACCGCTAGGATCCTGAGCATGTGGGGGTCAGGGTCCGTGTTCCGCCCCTCCTGCGAGGAGGCGACAGCTTCAGCTGGACCCGTGCAATCCTCCGGGTCCAGCCCCGAAGGTCCTGCCACCTCTTTTGGCAGTTGCGGATCCGGCGCTTGTAGACCCCCACGGACCGGACAGCCCGGACGATGTCCTTCCATATCTCCTGCTTCCGATGGGCAGAAGCCTGTCAGGATGACAAAGTGATAAGGCCATTACTACACATGCAACATATCCGTGCATGACACAGTTGCATATACATGTCGCAATCACAGGGGCACATGGTGTACACAGGCAGTGCACGGCTGCCCATGGACAGTTTTCCAGAAGTCACTACATGGTATCATTGCATGGGGAGTAAAACCCTGTTCAGAAGCACTGTCACTGCACCATACCTGTCCAGTGCAAGTCACTACACACTATGGGGGTGACAACTACTCAGTGAGCCTGCTAGCTAGTGGCGTGCAGACTC